>CABFOV010003429.1:0-18566 GCA_902141375.1 Timema poppense | reverse complement strand
GGGGGGGGGGGGAGTATATTGGTAAACAGAATAAGGGTTTTTAGAGGTAGGTGAGGAGACACTACTCTATAGGATGCTAGTTATTCTAACATGAACTAGTTAGTTGTACAGTTTGTTTTATACCACATTTACACAGGAACACACATAATTTACCTAATACAGGAAATACTGAGAGAAAATAATCCACAATAATGTTGATGTTTAGTAGTTACTAAAAGTGTTTTATAAAATACGTAATAAATGCAATTAACGAAGGAAAAGAAATTCTTCACCAAAAATTGTAAAAAGGTAAAGTTGGGATTATTTTTTTTAAATGTGTGTAAAACCTGTAAAAGTCAGGGAATTTAACAATAAAAGTTTTGTAGCCACCAAGTTACTCAATTTTAACACCATTGAGTGACTGATTAAAATCACATCCTTCACCCATGACCCGAAGAAGAAAAATGCACTTACCACATATTAATATGAACTTATTTTTAATAGGTTTTGTAATTGTTGGATGCTGTTTTTCATTTTAAAGAGAGAAACTCATATAAATCGGGAGGAGATCATATTATTTTTGGCTTAAAACTTTTTTAAATAATGTATGTGTATCTTTAGTTGAATTGATCATTATTGTTTATGTAACCTTGTTACTTCTGCAAAGCAGGAGCACTTAAAATTATTGTTAGAGATGCGATTGCTATTATTTGATGTCGATTTCGATTTTGTTTTGCAGAGGCAACTCCGAGAAAGACGGAAAACCAGTGATCCAAACCTTTCCAAAACAAAGTAAGTAAAAGTTTACAGTATCTAGCACTAATATTATTTCGCGTGATTCACTGAAGTATGTGAATTATTTCTCATGTAAATCAAGTGTTTTTGTTGTTGTTAGGGCTTATGTAAAACTGGGAAAGTTCAAGGAATTTCATGTAGCATAGAAACATCATGAAATTCAGGGATCATTTAACACATCAGCAAATGTCAGTGTTTTTTTGTTTGTTTTTTTGCAGTTTTTATATCAAAATAAACCAAATATTGCTTTAGTACAAATATCGAGTTTAATTTTCTTCGCGTGGTGATATCAACTATTGATCTATCAAGGGTATCCTGGAATTTTATGATAACTTTTCTCTTCACTTAAAAAGTTTTCATCCAATGACGCTATGCTCATAACATATATTCAACAACACTCTTGATATCATCATGGGAAGAAAATTAAACTCTTTATGTTTCTACTGGAGCTTTTTTTTTTTGTCAAAAAAAGTTTTGCTATAAAAATTGCAAAAACACTGGTCCTACATCTACACCTAAATCACAATCTAAATCAAAACCTTGCCCTTTAAAAAAATATTATTATAGCACTAAAATAATAATGTGATTATTTTAACTTTGTATAATATGAGAGGATTGCTGCTAATGTAGGACCACGCATAATGCATTACTAAGCACATGATAACACGCACAGCTGTTGGTAATCACAAATGAAGAGAAATTGGTGTTCACATGACGTATTTTCCATACCTCGCTCCACATTGAATAACATTTCTAACAACTGTAATATTCCATTCTAAAATAAATAAATAAATAATGTAACTACCAAGTTATTTGCTTGTGATGTTTTAGTCGGCCAAACAAACTATACTTCAAATTTGTTTAGGATCAACCATGAAATGGGAATGACCATGGAAAAACAATATTGTATCAACTTCAGTGCTAGTGTAATTCATTATCAACCATCATCATACACCAGGGGTCGTCAAACTGATGATCGCGAAATACCTGACCTTACCGCGAGCCCACGTCACATACCCTTCGTTAACCTTGTAAGGTATCAATTTTACCTTGAATCATTACACTATGGTATAGCTTATAAGATGAGTCATAGTGTAATCCGTCAAGGGAAGACTGTTATACCTTTAAGGTTTAACTGAGTTTACATCATCCTGGTTGATACATATCTTCACTTGAGTTTGTCCACTTTAGAAGAACTTTTCATTACAACCAACAGGGATGGTATATAGATAGTTTGCCTTGATGCTTGGTATTCACTTCCAACCGAGTGCACCTGGGTCGTTTTGCATGGTCTGCCAACCTCCAGGTAAATACTGGTACACTTTCGTTTTAGAAAAAGTTCGGGAATCAATTCCAACCGAGTGCACTTTGATTATTTTTTTCACCAGCTGCCACCCACCTTGTTGGCGTAGTTAGCTAACGCGCTAGTTTCGTGTTAAGCTAGACTGCCGATGGGGAGATCTAGGTTCGAATCTCTCTCGGATGAACTGGGGGAGGGGTTGTTTTCCTAAATGGTTTTCCATTCTCCCTCCACGCAAATGTGGGTTCACTTTCTCTAAATTCAACCTTCCCAATTCCTAACCTGTAGGCGTATTACCGGAACAGGCGATAAGACGCGGTGCTAAGTATTACTTTTATTATTATTATTATTATTATTATTATTATTATTATTATTATTCATTAGCTGCCATCCTTCCTGCAGGTGAATGCTGGTACACTTTCTTTAGGGAAATCCACCCACCCCACGGTTAGTGTGAGTGGTTGATGCTCCGGACGAGCAGTAAATTACCGCCAAAAACCCACGAAGGTAAAAGCTCTTGGTGAACAGCGTGTGGCATTGAACGTCAATATTTGTTAGATCGTTTGAAGGTGAGGCCGGTGCTACGAGGAAGGTCGAAATGACTCTGACCGCGACTTATCCGAGTGTGGGCGGGTTTTACACGTCCTGTTTACGAGCTGCGCGTCGCCACCTTGATTACCGTAAGAGACCAGTCGGTTCTGACCAGAGAGGGTAGGATTTCAACCCTCTTCCCGTCCCAACTAACATTAACTTTTCCAAAAACCAGCTTCGTTGGTCGAATGATATAAGGCGTCACTCTCGCAATAGACTGAACTGCCGATGATGAGATTGGGGTTCGAATCCCGATTGAGTGTATTTAAGGGTTGGTTTTCCACAATGGTTTTCCACTCTCACCTCATTCGGCCCCGTGGTGTAGTGGTCAGTGCACCTGGCTACGAACTTAGGTGTCCTGGGTTCGATTTTTCTAGCTTGGAACCTAGGCTCTTTTTCTCTTTAAGGGGAACTATCCCAATGGTCAGCAGGGGATGGTAAATTAGGCTTAAGACTCCCACTGGTCCACACCTCCATATTCACTATCATCACATAATCTCATTGCGGTTACGTGTAGATAACCTCCTATATTCTACCTTGGACAACGTTCTGTTCCACCAGAGCGGCGAATATTCTACATACAGGCGACCAATCATATGGCATACCTTATAAAAAAAATACCTCTCCACCAAAATGCGGGTGACCTTAATCTAAAATAGTTGGCATAATTATTTGATATGCGTGAAACCCGAAACTGAAATAAATTAATAGCACTAAGAAACCCCTTTTAGGAAAAAAAATATTTATATTTTGTTGCTATCAATATTATTAATATTTTACCAAAGTACTAATGTGATTTTATAAAGATGAATACTGGATCGATATGTAAAAGCTTATGGATCTATATCACATGAAAATCACTTATTAACAAATCAAAGTATAGTAGTAAATTTGTAACTTTCAGATTTTGTTGTTTTCTTCTGTGTTTTCAAAGGGGTGTACATACGAATCAGGAGAGCTTCAACATGTTTAAGTTAAATAGGTTCATTATGTTTGTATGACATTGGACGATACACCCAACCTCTAAAATGCCTGCAGCTGTAGATAATAACGTATCATTGAACGGGAAACAGCACTCTGATAATTATTACTGTCCCTTCAACTCTGGACCTTACATTTACTTTTCGCATGATAGTAACTTTTCATCCTCTATGAGGGTGTTCCCCATCCCTTTCCGTTCTAATGCGAGTTACTATTATCATTCCTACCCATGATTTAATTCGCCGAAGGATAACTTTTGTGTAAATGAACTAGAAATAATTTGATATCAAAGAGATTGTACTGTAGGTTGTATTTATTCGGTAATTAGGTTACATTTTTTTTTTCCATTTCCTTATCCACCTCCACAGGTATGTCATGAGGCTAAGTCTGTTAAAGTACGTCCTGCCCTTCATTTTGTTTACTGAGCCTAAAATTGTTGTGTTTTCATGTGGAAATATATATCGCGTCTTAGTACCCGTTTTGGGTTATACGCATCTATTAATTACGCCAATGTTTTAGAGATGAGAAGAATGTTGAATTTAGAGGAAGTATATTCACATGTGCGTGGAGGGAAAGTAGAAAACCATTCAGGCAACAAAATGATCAGTACACCCGACCGATATTCGAACTCTCGTATCAACGTTATCGCCAGTACAGTCTTTTGAGAGAAATTGCTTGTAGTTTTATATATTTATATTATTTACGAGTGTCCGAAGGTTCCACTCTTCCCCATTTTCGCCAGCCTCGCGCCCTACTTGGTTGCACGCCTTATACGAGATGATGCCGCCGTGTTTGTGACGGCCACCATACAGGCTGTTTCCAAAATATGTATGATATACATAGCAAGATATCCCCACACCTGCAATCACGTGGCCTAAGGCGTCAAGCTCGTGACATTCATGATTGCCGTCGGCTAAGGTCGAGGCTCTATTCTCAATCGGGTGCACAAATGGTGGTTTCTTAAATGGGATATATTTTCTTTTTTTGTGCATCCTGTCTGCTCGCTAATTCGGGTGCATTTTCCTTAACATCTTGCCTCATAAATTAAATCTTTAGGTTAAAAACATACGGTAATTAAAAAATAAAAATCACTCATCAGGATCAAAGGTCTGACAAGTCTAATGAACGAACATACATTTCACGCACGCATTTTTAATTATTTTATAAATTTAGTCGAATAAATCAAATGCACGCCAAAGTCAAATGGTCGAATCTATTTGTACCATGAAAATTTATCATGTATATTCTACTCCTGTCAACAACAAAAATATGGAGAGTTGGTATGGAACTTGAAGATTTTTTTTAATACGAGTAATATATTAAGAAAAGCGGCCATACTATATGTTTATAATAAACAGTACTTTGCACAAATACTGACAAATGTAAACTCTTGGGTAACGTTTTATTCTTAGCAGTATTGTTTTAGAGCATAATGTGTGTAGTCAATATTATAAGAGCAGTTTTATTTAAATTAATTAATTAAATTACCATTTATTTGTTTATATTGGGGTGCGGCACTTTCTTACAGTGCTTTAATTTATTTATTTTTAATTTGTCAAAGAGTTAAATTACTAGGGAATTGTATATACATTTTGACAAAGCCATGTCTAAAAAACTGAGAATTGGTGACACAACTTTGTTTACCAGCTTTGTGCAATTGATAGCTGATAAAGTTTTATTTATTTAGTTTATCGAGTCAGTCCTTCCCCACTCCCCCCTTTTCCCCTGTCATACTCCTTGGAGTTTGTTGGCTACACCCTTGTAACCTCTATCACAGTTTATTATTACTATTTCGTTTCGCACTATGCTGTATTACTAGCTTAAGCTAAGGGTTAGGGGTGAAGAAGGTTGATTAGAAGAAATGCATCCACATTCGCGTGGAAAAGGCCGAGATTCAACCTTCGACCACGTAGCCGCCGGAAACTCGATCTAAAACGAACCGAACACCTTAGACTGCGTCGCATGGCTGAATCTGTAACTCTCGAAATAATCGCGTCATGGGTCCCATGTTGAAAGGACTACGCCTTAAAATATGACGGGACTATTCCTGGATATCTCGGTGGTTAGAGCATAGGCATACTAAGCCAAAGGTCCTGGTTTCGATTCCGCGTCCAGGTGCCATTTTTCAATTTGAAATAACTTGATATCTAGATGTGTCCATAGCCATAATTATCAAATATAATAGCTTTGCTATATAATCCATAATGTTATTTAGGCCTATATATAATTTTTTTTAAGCTAATTCACTAATTAAACACATTTTGGAAACAGCCTGTGAATAGGTCATACTCCCAGGTGATCAATAAAGGTCTAATGCCTCGTTAGCCCAATTGATAGCCTGTCTAATTGCTTGGGTTAAGAGCTACGGGTTTGATTCCAGGCATGGTCTAACTATTTATCGTGGTTAATAGTTTGTTGGAGTCTAATAAAATACATAGCACTTACAACCCCAATTATTTTCAAAGAACATTTGCTTCAAAAGGTATTTTAATATTAAAAAAATCTTTTAAGTGGAGCCTGCAGAGGTACAGTCCAATTCTCTTAGGTATAACTTTATCTGACAGCTAAAAAACAGTTATGCGTTCTCCTTTCACGTATTCATACGTCGAATCATGACACATGATAGGTAAAATCATTGCATACGCAATAACACTAATACTATGGTAAAATATTATCATTGCTGACCGCTGAAAACATTTGTTTGTATTTACTAATAGACACGTCCTTTGAAAATTGAGGTACAGGATAGTGTAAGCTCAAAGCCACCGTGGCGTGTTCTCGGGAGATATTACACTGTTCCTCCCAGAGCAGCGTTGTGGCCATATAGCTCTCGTGGGCCGGACTCTTGGTTCACTATCGACTTCCGCTTCCTGCGCGTCTTCGCGGACTATTCTCGCCTCAAGGCCGAGCTTCTTGTTTGCGGCGATAGCAACAGTTCTCTCTCTGTGTAGTGTATCTTATCGGAGCGGACTACGGGTTGTTGTTTTTTTCCTCGGTCCCCTCCTAGGTGTGGTAACTCTGGTAAGTTAGTGATATACAGGATGATTCTCTCGTGGACTGAACATCTTTTTTTTTAATTAACTCATGATTGGAAAGTCACATTTGAATAATGTGAAACTTACGTTAGCCCATGATAAGAACTCTCATGAAATAAAAGAACCGTTCCGTTCTTATATTCCGTATAAATGTTCGGTTCCGGATGAGTCACAATCTGTATATAAAGACTCAAATATAGGCTTTACATGACGCTTAACATTCGGTAAAAAGAAAAAAGTCAACTCTTGACAATTTTTTTTTTACGGAACTGATCGGTCGTTCATTACAATGCCACAACACGTCTTTCAGCTGGAATAATAAATACTCTTTCTCAAGATAATATCACGTTTTGCAATATTTTCTTTCTACTAAACCAAGTAGTTCATCAAATGAAACGACAGACATTCTATAGCACAAAAAAGAACATCTCTGGGTACATTCTGTGATTCATAAACCTAATAGGAAACTGTCCTGTTGAGAGACGGTTCGATAATTTGGAGTGAGTCCATCATCGTCTCTTTTGACGAGTTTAAAATATGTATATATTTATTTATATTGCGAGTTTCCTTCAACAAAAAGTCCCGCAATACAATGTCCATTTTAAACCATTGTGCACAAATGGAAGCAAAAACCGCGGCATTTGGACCGCTAGTGTAGAATCGGCTTAAGGGCAGGGGGGGAGATTAAATACACCATGATAACGTCGCTAGAGTTATATTATAAGTACTTTTGGTATATGGAGCATGCCATCTTTATGAGAAAAATCTGAAACTTGAATAAAGAAAAAAAAAAATCACGATAACCTGGCAGAACCATGGACACAATCACGCTACCTCCTGTTTTGAAAATGACCCGCCTCGGTGGCGTAGTTGGCTAACGCGCTTGTCGTGTTGAGCTCGACTTCTAAGGACGGGGAGATCGAGGTTCGAATCTCGGTCGGGTGAACTGGGGGTGGTTTTTCCTTTATGGTTTTCCACTCTCCCTCCACGCAAATGCGGGTTCACTTCCTTTAATTCAACCTTCCTAATTCCTAATACATTAGAGTAATTAGTACTTAAAGCGTATAACCCGAACGGGTAGTAAGACGTGGTGCTAAATATTATTATTATTTTTTGAAAATGTATTAAATATTTAAAAACAAGGAACTTACTAGGCGCGAAATCTGAAATGGCGGGTCCAACCCATAGTATTAAAATCTGGTGATATCATTAGTACGTTTATCATCTTGGTTATTAGCGGTTTAATCTATAGGAAAAGGATGAGTATAATTTATAGGAAGTGACTCCTTAAATCCATTAGGAATAAATTGTCTTTTTAATCATAGGTTCATTGCCCTGAAAAAAAACCTATAGGGATCATTCCAACAGGGAGAATACGAATTCGGCCCCACCAATCATTTAGTAATATTAATTCTGCCCCATGAACTGACCTAAAACTTTCCATCTCATATTGCACATATTTAGGATCGTGTTGTGCCATATACTAGGTTAAGAAAAGGTAGAGTAAGAGGATGTTGTCTCATATATCCATTAATTACTGTATTTTGTTCATCTTGAGAAAACATTAGCCGGGACAGAGTTAGTACGCTAACATTGGGTCGAACTCCGACAACCTGCCTCCCCAACCACTCTTAACAGGGCCGAGTTAGTACGCTAACATTGGGTCGAACTCCGACAACCTGCCTCCAGTTCGCATGCCCCCTCTCACCCCCCACCATTGATCCGGAGGGTATCTTAGCTCTCAACCCTCGTTGCTAGATACACGTGTAGCCGTAGCAGACACGTGTTGTGTTGGCAGTGGTCCAGTTAGGGTCGCGGGCCCCGAGATTTCCATCGTTTCCTCGTCAGACAACAACAGCTATATATAAAATAGTTGTCCTCATTGAGGGTCGTGCTGTGTTGGCAGAGCTACCTCCGCGCCAACTGGCTTGTCTCTAGCTCGGGTGGATGGGGCTCAAATCCCGGTCTAGTGCACTTCGTACGCGAATTGATTTCTATCCCTAAGCTATTGTTGATACATTTATTTTAAATTAATTTTGTTTATTTTTATTTATTTATTTATAGCTCCTTAGTGTTTGCGCTATGTGCATACCTTAATCACGCTAATGGAGTAGAATTGGGGAAAGTATAACTTTAGAGGAAATTTGCCAGTGGGGAAATTTTGGAAAAACCACTCTTAGTACACCCGACCAGCAGGATTCGAACCCTGATCTCCTCGTCACCGGCATTCCAGTCCGACACGTTAGATCATTGTGTTCCAACCTTTTGAGGGATTAGACTTTTTCTTCTTTTTTAAGACCATCGCTGCCTGATGATAACCTACAAGCTTTCATATCCTAGTTTTTAAATTATCATTTTTACTGAATCCTACTACCCGTCCGGGTTAGTAGCATTTAATCACACTTGTGGGGTAGGTTGAATTTAGATACAAGGTCTATTTATTTGCGTGAAGGTAGACGGGGTAAATTGATTGGAAAAAATTATCACCAGTACTCCCAGTTGAAATTTGAATCGTGACATTACCAACACACAATACATATTTCGAAAGATAACTAATGAGCCCGGTGGGTATTTTGTTACTAATCAAAAGGAACCTAAACCCGAAGCTGACAGTTCCTATTACTTTAACCGCTTTTATTTTTTATTTGAATTTTCCACCTTCCTATCAACATTATAAATACTCTAAAAACTAAACATAAAGCTATAACTCCAACCATTGCGACCCCGTCCGAAACTTGCCGTGACCCCCAGCATGGAAACCGCTGCTTTAGACTATGCGACCACTGATGAGAGTATATATTATGTGTTAACTACGAATAGTCGAGAGGTTAGCTAACCATGTAGCGAAAACTGGCAGCAATGGATTTCTCGCCAGGTGATTACCTATTGGGTGTTTCACATTTACCGACACCGACACGACACCGGCATAGACATTTCACATTTACCGGCACCTACACGAAACCGGCATAGACATTTCACATTTACCGGCACCTACACGACACCGGCATATACATTTCACATTTACCGCCACCTACACGACACCGGCATAGACATTTCACATTTATCGCCACCTACACGAATCCGACCCGACTCCACGAGGACACATTTTGGTGACGGGCGGGAAGAAGCGACTCTCCTGTTTTGTTTAAGCCCGCTCCTGGCGCTACCACGACGTGTCCAGTCCTTAATAATAGTCAAAATGGCTGCAGTTAACAAATAATATTTGCTTTATTTCCGTTGTCTAAATATTGAAAGATTTCCTGCCAGCTTCTGTCTCTGTAAGAATTTTATTTTTATCACTATCATTAGTTTTATCCCATAGACACGGGCTTGATTCAACCAGCTCTATTAAAGTTACCACACCATACATAAATTGGTCGTACTATGTTATTATTAATAAATATATACCCGCCTTGGTGGCGTAGTTGGCTAACGCGTTTGTCGTGCTGAGCTCGACTGCCGAGGACGGGGAGATGTAGGTTCGAATTTCGGTCGGGTGAACTGGGGGGGGGGGTTTCCTAAATGGTTTTCCACTCTCCCTCCCCGCAAATGCGGGTTCACTTCCTCTAATTCAACCTTCCAAATTCCTAATCCATTAGAGTAATTAGTACTTAAAGCGTATAACCCGAACGGATAGTAAGACGCGGTGCTAAATATTATTATTATTATTAATAATAATAAATATACGCCTAGCTAACAACAAAATGGGTACGCACAAGTAGCAAACACAAAGCTCCATGGCAAAGTGTCGGCCGGTTCTACTGGGGCGACGACACCCCGCCGAGAACGACACGATTACAACATGTCGCCGAGTGTGAAAGCATTCCATAAGTTATCCCAAGATTTCGTGACCGTCGGTGTCGGTAAATGTGAGAACGCTCATTCTCAATTAATTGTACAAGTATCAGCCTTGGCATTTAATCTCACCCTGTCTTAGACCATTGATTTGTCATAAATCATAAATAATCATTTTTATGGTATAGTTTTTCTTAGTCATCTTAGCTCAGTCGGTAAAGTGTTTGCCTACTGAATTATGGGTCACGGGTTTGATTCCCGGCATGGCTGAAAAATGTATTATTAATGAAATTTGGGTTTACTCTTTCGCAGTGTTTAATTAACGGCCGGGGGACTGGATGTTGTGCCTGTCTTAGTCTTAAGTTAGATTATAAGGCATATGAAGCTATGACAGGGCTAGCAAGCTGGTAATGGAAAATATATGGCTTGAATAAAAAAACTGATCCAGGTCACAAGCTGGAAACAGTAATGGATGTAAAAAAAAGTTAGTCTTTCTTAGTAAAATAAGATTTCCGCCAATAACAAAACTGCCAACTCTCCCAAATTTCCCATAAAATGTATGGAAAATATATCTACGATTTTACGGCCTCTTTTTTTTATTGAGACGTTCACAATAATTAATTATCACTATCTAACAGTTAAGATATGAATCATTTGTGATGATTGTAACATACTTCATCGTGGAAAAACTAAACTTCAAGCATATCCTTTCTCAAAATTGTATTCTCGCCGACTTCGCAACATTCAACTGTTTGGCTGTTAAAAAGTGTTAATCTGGCAACTCTTGTGAGACTGATGACATTGACTAGTCTCCCAGAAAAAAAGTCATCTGGACAAATTGTGTGGAAAGATGCGCCAAACGATGATGGTGAGGGCACCTGCGCGTGGCAGGTCGCGGGCCTATCCCTCCCCCCTCTTCATTCCAACCCACATCTACCACTCGCGTTGTCTTGTCTCTAGCGGCGAGGGCCAATAAGGCGGCGAGCATCGGCCAACCAAGCCGAGCGTCGTCCGTGTAGCGACGCGGTCAGGTGCGTGGTGGCTCTTTTGTTCCCGGCTGTCAAGCTACTACTAGCACATGTCGTCATAGCGTCGAGCGCTGTACGTCATCTGCAAAAAAACATTTCAATAATCACGCCGCAATACGTGTTTTCAAATGCTCGTGCTCGCTCGGGACGTTGATTAATTTGGCGGTCGTGAAGTTGGTAGTTCGCCCTTTTGTTTGCCAGGATCATGACTTAAATATAATTTTAAAATGTTTGTTTTGGTAATATTGTGCAGTAAAATGGGGATGCTTTACAAACGTGTTTACGTTGTCATTTTGTGTCTAGAGTTACTTGAAGACTTGTGTTTTTAGAAATTTTAATGTGTCAAACAATATTTCCGTTAAAAATTCTGAGGTATGCTAAATTCTTACATATTGTTGAACTACTTTGTAAACAATAATGAACAAGTCGATGAATGTGTAAAAATGATATTGTTTATGTTTCTACTTTGGTGTTATTAGTGTTTTAAAACATTATAAAAAAACAATCCAATATGGACTTCTTTTTCGGTGATTGTAAATCTTCCAACGTGTGGGACATGTATATTTGTTTTGGACTTTTGCGGTAGTGTCGTTGTGCGAAGAAACTTAGCTTACCATCATAGTGTGTATATATATATTTTGTTTTGACGACACGGGCTGGACGCATTCTTATATTTTCAACATGGAGGCTCGCATGACGCGCAACCCTTCAGCCGCCACGCCCCCCACTTTCTACGTCCCCGTTGTCGACTCCAGAAGATGCTACTCTGAAAGGTAAAGCGTCAAACACGTGGTTTCTTTTAGTTCTAAGCAGCATATAATTATTTATTATGTAGACTCGCTTTAAATATCAAAACTTTGAATCACCTTTTTCCTATAGTGTTCGTATGTACTTCTATTAGTGACATGTGCGGTCTCTTTTATTGGTTTTTGGACATTTCCAATCACACAAAATTCCCGGTTTGAAGTTGGTCTTAAACCCAATTAATGTTTTAAGAACTGTTGTAAGACAGGGTTAGACGTATAAAAAAAATGTAAATCCACATAGTCTCAAGTGTTAGAAACCCATGCAATTGCTATAAAAAATATATCCATTATTTGTTGCTCCATTGCACATATGAATTAAAATTTCAAACACTTATTTGTGCGTTTTGAGGATCAGATAATTATGCTCTATATAAGGGTTGATATTACGTGCTCTGATGACCTTCATGCAAGAAAGTTTATATTTAATTATATATTTGTTAAACGAATACATGGAATATCTCTAAATTTTGATTTAACCATAAATAATCTCGTTTAATAGACCTTGGTTATAGACAAACTCCTTACTGTCACATCATAAGCTATTCTCATTGTTACCTTTACAAGTATATTATGTTTTGGGAGATGCAATGCTTTAAAAGTAAAATTATTAGAGGTGAAACTTTGGAATAAATTGTTATGATTACGGAATTCAGCCCTATTTCAATCATATTCGAATGAATTGATAAACGACACGTGAATCGAACAGATATCTTTTCAATTGGATATTACTATGAGGTATATTTGGAGTCTTTATTCAGTTTTTTATGTTTCTTAATATAATTTGTAGTAAGTATGGATTAAGAGACTTGGAATAATGTTACCAAATAGTAAGACAGCAAATTTCAAGCAAAACAATTTAAAAGATAGTACCGAGAATCGGGATATCTAATATAGTATTCTTAAATATATATTTAGAATAATGTTATGGGGATGAGGAAGGTTAAATGT
The DNA here is from genome assembly GCA_902141375.1 of Timema poppense. Lineage (NCBI taxonomy): Eukaryota > Metazoa > Arthropoda > Insecta > Phasmatodea > Timematidae > Timema > Timema poppense. The sequence continues at coordinate 5,308 of CABFOV010003429.1, read as the reverse complement.
GGAGGGCGAATGGACAATCGTTTGGGGTTGTAACCCGATCTCCCATTCATCGACAACTCATTATATTGCGAGAGAGACACCTTAGACCAAGCGTCCACCTGATCTAATCTTATTTTATAAAATAGGAGTTTATATTGGCTCGCAATGGAAGTTTTGAAATTTATCTCAAATTTTATTTTAACTAAAATAAAATGAATCCTATTTTCCTAAAATGCTTTCTTAATCAATTTTGTGTCAAATGTTTAAATTCTAATTGAAATATAATTCAACCCTTAAAAATATGAATGCTAATGAAAAATTTCCTTGGGTGAGGGGAGGTCACTTATCTCGATCTTTGCGAAGATTTAGCCATTTTTAGCGTATATCCTGGACGGGTAGTAAGATGTGATGCTAAAAAAAAGTATTTATTAAATACATTTACTTCTCATTCAAATTTGTTAGACAACTAATGTTGAGGAATGTGTGTCTTAATGGTTGTGTATCTTTAAAATGTGTTTCAAGGGAAATAATAGAAACCTTTCTGGAGGTGATTTGATCATTCTTATTTGAAGGTCGCTTATTAGAATATTATGTTTTGGGCAGCATTTGCTGTTAATCGTAGTTATTCGTAACCAACCAGTAAGTCTCAGCCTCTAATAGCCCTGTGCGAGTTTAAATATCAGTTGTTGTGAAAACATGTCTAGATCCATAAAAAATAAAATCCTTGTTCCCTTCAAAGACCTGGCAGCGAATGGAAAACGGTGTAAATATATTGCGAGCATATGTTCCGTCGTCGACAACATGCCTTGTGGAGTGAATTATGTCAACAACGGATACAGTCATCAAGAGAACGAGCAGGCGAAAAACTGGGTCCATCGCATCTCTCCCTCTTTTGTTTTTATCTTGTGCACGCACCCATTAGCGCTCTTGACAAGGTCTTCGATCGTGTCGTCCCCCTTTCACCTCCCCGCTATCAACTATCGGCACAATAAAAACTGGTCGACATGGGAGGGAAAAGTGGTAGACAAAATGTGATTCATTTGTTTGACTGAATTAACAGTGCCATCCCATGTCGACCAGTTTGTTGTCGATCAATTTGCCTGCACACCCTCTCATCAACACCAAGTGGGTTAAACTTTTGGCGTAATCGTTAATACCAGGATCCGTGGATGTAGTGTATGCCAGCGTTGTCGACTTTTTGTTTGACTGGTGGGTGGTAAAATGGGTTTAAAGTGAGCCAGCAGTGAATGAACGATCCGTTGTTCACACTATATGCTGTCACTCATATCTCTTCGCACCCGGTTGAGGTTCGAGCGTGGTCCGTCCGGGTCTGGTTCTGCCGCAATATTCCCGTGGTCACTACCGCCTAAAGTGCGAATGTTCAACTTGTAAAATGATATTTTTTTTTTTCCCACTTTACATCCATTACTGTTTTCCAGCCGGTGGCCCGGGTAAGTTATTTTATTCAAGCCATATATTTTCCACCATCAGCTTGCTAAGCCTGTCGTAGCAACAAATGCCTTATAATCTAACTTAAGACTAGGACAGGCAACATCCAGTCCCCATCCGTTAATTCAACACTGTGAAAGATTAAATCCATATTTCACCAATGATAAATTTTTCGGCCATGCCAGGAATCGAACACGGGACCCATAGCTCAGTAGACAGTCACGCTAGCTACCAACTGAGCTCAGATTTTAATTGCACTAAGTAAATTTTAACTTCTTGGTGTTTTTATTTTAGTGCTTCAATTCGTACTGCCCGTTCGGATTATCCTCAACTTTCTTAAAGACAAATATTAAATTTCAAGGCATGCGCCAGCAATAGTGACACTAAAAAATAAACACAGAATTTCACAAATGTTTACAGATAAAATATAAATAACTGCATTATGATTAAAGTTAATTTGTAATTAATATTTTAAAAAACTACCCATTTTTTCGGCTTGGGTAGTGTAGCACTTTAAAAATCAGCTTATTTGACCTGTAAACTCGAAAAATGTGTAAAAATGTTCAGACAGCTGTTTCTTCTCTCGTCATCGTCCTGCTACATCTTGTTGAATTATTCCATTTCGATACTACTCGTGGGAATTACAGTCATCATTTTAACCTCCAAGTAACAGAAACTAAGTTGCACTTTATTAATGGTAGTAACTATTTAAACAAGTTGATTTTAAATTTATCTTCAGCTCCTCTCCTTTCGCATCACGTGGTGATTAAATTTGTCCTAGCGGGGCTTTAGGGCTGAGTCTATACAAGGCTCATCTGAATGACAACTCTTAGATGCATAGAGATTAATATGCAGCTAGCTACCCTCTTCGGTGGTCGCATGGTCTAAGGCGCTATTCTCGCACTATACTAGACTGCCTATGACTCGGATCTTAGTTCGATCCCGGCCGGTTATACTGAGGGTGATTTTTCGTAAATGGTTCTCCATTCTTCCTCCACGCGCATGTGGGTACACTTTTCCTAAATTAGAACTTTCTCTTCTCTTAATACATTAATGTAATTATTACACATATATATATATATATATATACACACACACAGAGTGAGCTGTCGGCCCTAAAACTAATATCTCCCAAGACATTGATTTTTAAACCGTAATACTGCCTCTGTTATAGGCTGTTAGTTCCTGTCACAAGTAGCCGGGGTTCAGTCAGTCCCTCGGTTAATCGTCGGGGTCACCAGACCGACCGGCCGCTAAATATAGGCCTGTGTAGGCGGGCAGAATCCTCGGGCCACTTACCTGACTTCCACTTGTCATTTTGTCTTGTCCGAGGCGCTGATCACTTCGCTCACCAACATATCTTCCAACTTTGCTAACTTGACTTTACTCAACCCCCCAAAAAAAGAAATAAAATAATTATCCATTAGAAACAGTTTTCTTTTCTTGAATATTTGTCAAGGGTGTCCTAGCATAATTTAATTATAACTTTCTCTCTTAGTTTTAAAAGTGTCTTCACCTTATCCGCGACCCGCTCGGCATGGTTTTACCCTTATACTTTTTTAGCTGTCAACCCTCTAGGAACATATTAAGGAACAATTCCATTCCAGGCTGCTGATGGGACAGCTTGAATAATCAGATTGTCCATTTTGGCCTCCTCTGGCGTTGAAAAATGTATAAAAACAGTCTAAACTCACGTGGTATACGTATGGATGTGTATGTTCATCTAGTGTGAATCTACCTTTACTCGTTTGGACGGGATGAGTCACCGCCCTTATTACCTTGTGGTACATTTCCACTGCCAGGCTTTTAGCAGGTGGGGCCGCAGTTCATCTCTTTGAAAGCTACCTGCTGGCATCTCGTGCAGCCCTAGCGATGATTAGTTTCCCCGGTAATGGCGCTCGTTTCTACCAAACCTCCAAATTATCATTCGACGTCCTTTTTTAGTTGATATACTGTTGGGAGTAGTTCCGTTATCATTCCTGTTAGTGCCGTTCCTTTATTAATCCATTCCTAATGTAAACGTTGCTCGAAGTACTTAGTAGATGACAATATTTCATAACGAACTCTGTAAACATGAAATGACTCGGGAGACTTTACATGCGACATTGATCTCCTAATTCGTAGACCTAGTTGAGAATATAAGCTTGTCATAGCTATTTTTTTAATTATGAAAAAGATTTTTGTACGTGTTCAGTTACAACAGTTGTGATTTTATTACAGAATTAAACATATTTTATATATGAAGTTTTGTTTATGTTTTTATCTTTATAGTGTTTGAATGGTTAAAAAATTTCGTTAAGATCGTTAAAGAAAACTTTCCCAGGGACCTTCTTCAGTGACCGAATGGTCTAAGGCGTCACCCTCGTGTTAGACTGGTCTGCTGATGGAGAACTCTGGGTTATATTCCCCGTCGGGCTTACTGAGGGTGATTTTTCATAAACGGTCTCCTATTCTCCTTTCACGCGAATTTAAGAATATTACCTTTTAAATGCTCCCTTCCTCATCCTACCCCATTAGAATAGTGTTCATTATATCACAGGTCCATAACCTGAACAGTTGGTAAGACGTGGGGATAAAAAAAAACAGTGATCGTAAAATAAACTCTGGCCGGGTACGCTAGTAATTGATCCCAGACTAATCGCATCAAGAGCCAAGTCACCTGTTTCGGCGGCCGCGTTGTCTAGCGTGCTAATCTGGTGTTGTATTAGACTACCGAAGACACGGAGATCGAGGTTGGATCCCGGTCGGGTGCACTAAGGGTGGTTTTCTTTAAATGGTTTTCCATTCTCCCTCCACGCAAATACGGGTGCACTTGCTTTAAATTAAGCCTTCCTAATTCCTAACCCATTAGTGTAATATGTACATAGGCGTATAACCTGAACAGTTGGTAAGATGCTGTGCTGGAAAAAAAAAGTTCCACTTTTCTCATTATCAAGGAAAGGCAGTGTCACACGTAATTATATAATATCTAGCTCGTGGCTAGCAATTTATTTTATAAAATAAATATTTGTTCGGTCAGTACACATTTTTTTTTAAATTTCTTTTTATTCAAAATGACAAAAAAATGACAAAAGTTTTAATTTTCATTGCGAAATTACATTTATGAAATATAGTACTAGAAATTGGCGCTCTAATCTCAGAAAGTCCAGTGATCCAAGGAAGCTCCCAGAGCTTAAATTTCTGTAAATAAAAACAAACAGGATTTGCTAGGGACACGCACAGGATTTTTTTTTTTAAATAGAACAAAATTAAAAGGTATGCATAAGTAATTATTTAACATAAGAAAATACGTAATTTTTGCACGGCTTCTTAAGCTCGTGGTAAGCAGCAATAATGTGCTGAATATTTTATTTTGCTTTACGCTTCTTTGTCATGCTAATTTTTAGTTAATACGTCTCTGTTTAAAACTTGCTGAGGGTTTCTATTAAAAATGGAACACTTTATGTTTCACAGAGTTGAACACATTTCTTGGGTGTTACTAGTAACTCTCAGGGGCGTTAGTTGTACGTGGACTTACAGAAGGCTTCTCATTCCATAAATAAGCTGGAAATATAAAATTTTAAGTATATATACCTGTTCAGAATATGATCACTAAATCTCAATACACCCTACCAGGAATCGAACCTTGATCTTCCCGTCATCGGCATTCCAATATATTGCAAAAGTGACGCCTTTTTAATATTGCGGTCGAACAAAAACGTTTCAACTTTATATTTCTCATAGTAATCAATTATTAATATATATTTATGAATATACAATTTTCGCTTGTTAAATCTTTTGTGAGCCTGATGAAATCTAGTCGGCGCGTCTCTTTGGTGTCCATAATCCCTTTCATATGCAGCCATCACATTACTACACGCGTACGTACCATTGGGCCTTC
>CABFOV010003428.1:11740-42933 GCA_902141375.1 Timema poppense | reverse complement strand
ACACACACACACACACACACACACACACACACACACACACACACACACATTCAAACATAGATACATACACACATTTAAATATTTGAAAAAAGGCAAATTTATTTTATTATCATATTAAATTTTCTATTATCTTGTTGAATCTCTTAAAAATCAGAAGTTTTAGCTTTTCCACATTAAAAAGGACACAAATAAATAATTGTTATTTCCTTGCATTGAAAGATAAATAGGACATTGTGAGACTGAAGTACAAAAAATGAAATATGATCACCTCGATAGAAGAATATAAAATAATATGGTAATAAATCAGTTAAAAAACTCCTTATTATAATATTATATGTTCAGCTAGATGATGAGTTTTTTTAAAAAAAGTTAAAATTTATTCTTTTGTGTATAATTTATCTTTCTATTTTTCCAGTATGCTTTGCCGTAAGATTTTTAGACGTAAAATTGTACCTTTTATTATATAATATTTTTTGATATTTCCTATATTTATATATATTCGTCATTAATTCAGAACTCATTATCATTAAACTTTTCTTTATCCCTTTTCTCACACCCTCCTTTTATTTTCTTTACCAAATATCCTCATATTTTCTGGAACCACCACTAAAATCTTTTACTAAGTTTTCTTGGTCCCGTCAGCCATTGTTCCCGGGAAGGCAGCTCCGTTACAAACGCGCCCGGTATTTTTTTTTACCCCCCTTCTTAGGAAAAATACAAAACAAAAAACTTGGCTGTTGCTGCCGTTGAGACACATTTACATAAATATATTTTTTTAGCTCCCCTCTCCTTTTTTCCCTCATCCGCTATGACAGCGCTCCCTCCTGGAATAATTCTTCTTTGGGAGCTGGCCTCATTAGTACCTTTTCTCTAAGTACCAAAATACTCAGTTTCTTCCCCCTAACCCCTCAATCTTCCAACATTCTCTCACTTTCCACCTCGTAAGTCAGTCAAGGAGCGCTGCGCGATTGTTTTTACACAACGAGATCTTGATTTTTTGTTGTTGTTTTATTTATGAAAGGAAGAGAAGCTATTTATTAATATATGATTCTATTTAAAAACTTGAACGGATTCATGGTCTTAATTTTCTCACTTTCAAGGTGATTCAACACAAAAGGAGCTTTATTAAAAAAATGTCCTGCCAACAAATGATTTATTAAAGTGAGATGGAAGGGAAAGCAAATTAAGATCCTATTTTTTTCAGTATTTATGCCGATAAATAATGTTTGGCCAAAATATATTAAATTTGTATTCAGTAGATATATTAAGTTTAAGTTTATAGACAAAGTGGTCTCAACCGTTTTTGAATATGGGCATTGCTTGATTTGACCACGATTTATGTTTACCGCTGCTTCTTGCTACCCTTTCGGGCTACACGCCTATGTTACTGCGCTAGTGGTTTAGGGATGAGTAAGGTCGAATTTAGAGGAAGGGTAGGCCTACCCATATTTGTAGGGAGGAAAAGTGGAAAGACTGCCATCAGTACACCTGACAAGGATCTGAACTCCGTCCATCCGGTCATCGGCAATCTTGTATATGGTTATAGTGACGCCTTAAACCATAAGGGCCACATTGAAAATTAAAAACACTAAGAAGGATATATTTTAAAAAAAATTGTCAATAACTAAAAGTAGAGAGAAGTATTGTAATCACACAAAAAAAATCAACTCAATATTTTAATAAATGTTGACGTTTCATGACTTCCTGAAACAGCAAAGTTATTTTCTGATACCGTCTGTCTGTATTTCGACCTAGATTATAACTCGATACTTTAATAAATAACGACTTTTTATGACCCCTGAAATCGAAAAAGTGGTTTTCTGATGGGACCTAGAACCGAAACAATTTTACCGATTGGGCCTAAACTTGGTATCTAAGATTTTTTATAAGGTTTCTCCGAAGATATTTTGGATTTAGATATCTAATACGAAGATCAACGTTAGTTTACATAAGGGTGAAAACATATTTTCTCAAAATTTGGTTATAACGATTTTTATTAAATTTCGTAACCAGGCACTTTTATAACATTACAAACTAAAAATGAAAACTCTCATTTTATCATGAAAATGATTCAGAGTACTTTTCATAAGTGGAAATTTTAAATTTTGACATCCCCGCAATTATTTGAGATACGAAATAAATTATCATTGTGAAGTTGTAGCAAGATATAAAGAATAAATACTTTTATTGGCAAATGTATATTTTAAATTGAGGTATTTTATCTCTGAAGTTATTTTTCACGCTATTTGATTAACAGAGATGTTACTTTTTCTCTCAATATGTTCATGTAATAGTGTGTATTATTTTACTTACGATATTTGAAATGTGATGCTCATTTTAGAAACAGTCTAGTATTTCGTTCCACAGACCAAATTAATTTTAAGTAAATGTCTCCATTTTTAGATAGATGTTAGTCTATGGAGTGTACCGTACCATTTATATACAAAACAATTGGAAACTTTTAGTTGAAGCAATTTTGTGATTTTCATTATTTAAATCTGGGTCAAAATCTCTTAAATAACGGTTTACAAATGTGTATCCATAATCCTTGATCTTTCATATGTTATATATATAGCTCATAGAAGGAAAAATTGAGCAAAGGAGGAGTTTAGGAAGCGGGAGAATTCAAATAATAGATGACTTGAAGGAAAGAAGGAGATTCTAGGAGCTGAAAGAGGAAGCAGAGGACAGGGGCTATTGGTGGTCTAAGTTCACTGACAAATGGAATTAACATGTCGTAAGACAGAACACGTAATAAAAATAATATATATATATGCATATATATATATTTACAACTGCGTCTTACTATTCTACTCTGAAATGTGCTTGGAAAAAATAAACAAAAAAACTCAATTTTAACTTAGCTTTGAGATTTTGTCTTGAGTTAAAATAGACAAATGTGTATGTATGTTTATTTCCCAAAACTAATGGTTTGTAATAATATATGAATAAATTATTAATACAATTATTGAATAGTATAATGCATGAAGAAAACAAAGATTGTTAAAATTTATCAGATAATGATTAGGAGTTTAAGAGATTTATTTTAATATTAATAATGTTTTCATTTAAATTTTAAAATAATTATAATTATCTATTCATAATATTGTAACCTGTTTAAGTGTAAGGCAAGGTGTTATACCTTAATTTAAGAGAATTAAATAAATACATAAATAAAATAGACAAATATAACAGTATCTGTAAAATTACCAAATTTGGAATAAACATTAGGGGTGCGTATGATTGATTATTTTGAATTAAATAGATAATTGTCATCAGTACCAGTGGCACTTGCAACAATATATCTATCTAAAGTTTATCTTTTCAGAATTGTCAATCGTGCAACATATAGTTTGAAATTATTGATTAGAAAGTTAAAGTGATGACATATTATATGCATTACTTATATTTTTGTTTACCAGAGGAATTAAATAATTGCAAAACTAATTTAGTGCTAAGTATATTTTGTGAAGATGAAATTTTAGAGATAAATTAAAATAAATTTATACACATTTTTTAAATTTAATAAACAGTGTGTTGAGTTTAGTTTGAATAACCTGAAGAACTAATGAAAGAATTTAAAAAAAAAATCATATTTTTTTCCTAGACATTTCCTTATTGATCCACGGGAAACACACACACATACACACACACACAAACTGAACATTTACTAAAAATTAGTAAATATACTATATTTGGACAAAGGTATAGGAAAGGTGGGTAGAAACACATAAAAGGAACAAACACAATATGGCTTTTACAATTAAAAGAAGAACACAGCTTACACTTTACATTGCTGTTAATGAACAAATAGATAATGGTTACCTCTTAAAGAAGATCGATCATTACCATCCAATCCCCCGACCTAGGTTTCATTCTGTCGAGGGAGGAGTGTGAAACGCGCAACGCAACTTCCTAAAGGGGAAACAAAAAAATACAAAAGGGAGAAAAAGGAAAATCGTAAAAAATGATAACACACATAGATAGGAACATGTAAAAGATATAACATAAAGACGAACACAGGAAAAGGACTTTGGGTGCGAGTATATAATATATCTATATTGATAAATGTATATATATATATATTTGGGAGAAGGTATAGGAAATATAGTACACTTACCTAACAAAGTAAAAAAGAGGTTTTCCTTATAAAGATATACTGAAACTTATTAAGAAATATGAAAGGAAGCAAAGAATTTCACACTTCTATTGGTTTAGATTAACTATTTGTGTATTCATAAAAATGTAAAGTACAATATAATTCGCCATATTCTACAATACAAATTCATAATTATGGGATAGAAAACATTATCGTACAAAAGTATATGACTCGACACAAATTGCAAGATTTCAATCTCGAGGATGGAATCTGTATAGAATGAAATTAAGACGTCAGATTAGTCTAACAGAAATTCATAAGAGCCAAAAACCAAGTAGTATTATCATGTTACTGGATGGAGATTTCTGGCAGTAGGTGAACAAACAGGGGAGGAGAAAAATAAACTAATACAATTGGTGATGTGACCCCACTATAAAATTACACCATTCTATTCAAAAAGAACCATTATGAGCCCTTATAATAATTACCTTTCGTGTAGCTCTTCATATTTATGTGAAATTTTGGACTATTCAAAGTGTAAAATTTCCACTTTTAAACATGTTTACAAATTTATATATGTGTCGAGTCAAGGGAAATAAGTTTTGTGCTCGTTCCAATAAACAATAAACTCGTTTATTGTTAAAGGTTTTGTCAATATTTAGACTATGTGAGACATTTGATCATAAATATCCCAGCTACCTAGACAGCCCTCTTAAGAGTAGAGCATATTGAGTGACTCTTTTGCGAGATAATCCATCCGAATTTTACTTGACTATTTCCCACTCTATCTCCACAAAAATGTTAGTAATTTTTATCTAAATTCTACCTTACGCATGCTTTTATCATTAGAACATATGTTAATAGCCCAAAATTAATTGTAAAGGAATGGAAACAAAATAGCTGTCTTTTTTAATAATTTAATTAAGATCGGATTTCCCCTGTTACGCTTTATAGAATACTAGTGAATCGTTGAATGTATGGTTGCAGATCATTGCTATAAAATTCATTCTAGATTTTTACTAGGGAAATATCAATATTTTAAGCCCTTACTCGACTTTATATTTGAAGGTTTAGTCGTAAAAGTCTATCAACTTTACACACACACATATATATTTAACTTTCGGAGTTTAATTTGAATACAAACAAGTCTTTTTCCCTTTCACGTCACAATGGGAATTTTAAAACGACCACTCTCACATCTTTCTATTTGTTACACTAAACCATTCAAGTAAGAATTAAGCTGATATTGTTATCTAACCAAATATAAATATTATACTTTCCAGCTTATCAAATTATATATAATCAATCCCTAAACTAAAAACAATAAGTTTTTGAGGTGGCCTCTTTGTAATTGAATATTTTTAAATAACTTATTTACCTTAATATATTAAATGAATAAAGACAACTTGAAAACGGGTATCGAATCCACGCTCTTTGGCTCTGAGTGCCATTACTCTATCACTTGGCCATCCTGATCTGTGTTGTATCTAAGAACAGTATTCACGTACGGCTAAGTGTTTAGTCTATCAATGGCATAAGGTTAAAATTACCTTACCTTAGTTTTGACATTTGTAAAAAGTAAAAATTATTCCAGGTGTCCTAAAATAAATCCCACGTTGATTAAATAATATAATGGAATACTCAATAACTCTACAAAAACAATAATGAAGTCTTTTTCCCACAATAACGCGCCCATTTGAAATGTTATTCCCTATTTTCTTTGGCATATCGGGCTGTTGCACAAAGTAAAACAAGCCACGTAATACGGTAGGAAGAAACAGCCAATAAGAGCGACCTGCCATGCAAGATTGCCTGACCTTATCACATTTAAAGGGAATACTATTCATGAGCCTATCCTAGGAATAAGAATAAATACGCTCAGAAAGCAAAATTAAAGCATAGACGTATTAAAATGGCCACATTGGTACCACAAATTGATGGTTGGGACAAAGGATTTCAGATGTTGATATATATAATCCGGGAAAGGGTGCATTATTATTTTAAGTGTTAATTGTGGCTACATATATGTTATGACTGGTTGCGAAATAATTTAGGATGGGATCACACATTTATTTGAATTCATACTGTGACGTAATTTGCCACCCTACCTTGTATTTCCCTATGTTTTCTACTTTTTGTGAACAATTTCCAATTTATTTTTGCGTGAAATTAAGCACTTTGAAGTTAGGCCACACGATGGTTGCCGGCCTGACTAATAATACTATTTACATCTATTAAATAAAATAAAAGGACGAAAGGAACAACGTAAAACATTGTTTTAAATAATCTAAATAAGGAATTTTGATTTAATGAAGAACACTTACCTTTTATTAAACATATTAATTATCCTTCTAAGAAGTTGGTTTAACTCTTGTATTTATTTTCAATGTCGACCATGATTGTTTTTAACGCATGCGCAGTTCTATCAAACAAGTGAGTAGCGGATCTGAACGTAAAATAATAAACAAAACTCGATGTATATAACTCAAAACTAGCGCGCTTTTCAATTTTGACGGATAGAAATAAACATTTAATTCTTTTGTGAAAACATTGTTCACCTTCATTGGGTTATATTTCAATATTTATATTAAACCTGCATTTTATTTGATTTTTATCACTAGTCCATAGCCAACATTTCATCTTTTGTTTTTTTATATATTATTTTTCTCTTTGGACTTGGAAGTATGAATAGAACATTTTTAAATTTGATTTTTGGAAGATTTTCGATAGGAGACGAGGCCTTCTTCTTCGGGGTTGGTTTAACATGGAGCCAAATCTGTGGAGCTCCTAATTAAAATTATTTTAAAGTGAATTAAAGATTGTGAATTAAAGTGCAAATGGTAAAATGGAAAGCTAAGTGTGTCTACAAGAACTATATTGTTTATTTTCGTTTCAAATTGCGTAAGAATTCGAATTACTAAAGTGTAACAAATCTCTGAAGTGTGTGTCAATATGGAATAATTCAGGGGTAAGGCCCAGCCAACTCTTCAACTATAAATTATTATAATTTTTTTTCTTTCTCCTATAAAAATCAGAATGCATTTACTTTCAGAAAGGCAGACTAATGCAGAGAATTAATTAACATTTCATTTTTAGGTCTAATTATTAACTTTATTGATTATATATTTTTTCTCTTATTTTTTGTTTCAACAATACTGTTCTATACTTTGTTAAATTAGAATTATAAATACCCGGAATTCCATAGGTAGGCTTGGGATGTGGTAAAAGGGGAAAACAATAATAAATCCACAAAAGTGCCAACAATTGTTATTTTATACCTTTATTTTTTTTTATTGTTAGTCTAAATTACATTTTGTTCCAACAATCCATTTTATCTAAATTGTTCATGTTTTAGTTTTAAGTTTACCCAGTGGTCTCGCGTATTGAGAGTCGTAGTGCCATTGACTGAATTAGCCGAGGTAAAATTTATTTTTTCTTTTAATTATTATTTTTCTCCTAGATGATAGGGGTGGCGCCCAACAAAAACACAATCTTTATACATCTTGACGTTAACTATTGTTGTTACAGAATAAGATGTCAGAAGACACTTGATACTAGACAAAGTAAATTATAGATAAAAATATATAGATAATACGTATTTCTCTCACACTGTAAAGTTTTTTTCATTACAATACGCTACAGATGTATTATTCTAAAACTAACTAATCTAATGACATAATATACTTTATACAATTAATTATGCAAACCAAGTGTTTGGTATAAAAACATGTCTATGGGTAATATACCATATTCCTATATAATACAGAGAGTATGTAGAGACAGAGTTAAATCCTCTGATGAGGTACAGCACTCAACTGAACTACTACTAAGTCAGTCTGTCCCTCGATGAACTCCCAGTCATGAACCGGCCGTTCATCTCTAACCGGAATGTGCATTTTTATATATTAGAATCCATGGTTGCAAGACTAGGAATTTAATCGTAAGATAGGCGACCATCCTAGCTAAAATTTTCAATATATCCTAGTTACAACTTTGTGTTTCTGCATCTGTGTATTATACATTTTATGTAGATACTCTCTGTTCTACATGTTGGTCACCTTCAAATGATAACATTTTTNGGTCAAGATAACGTCATTTTAATTGTATCAAAAGCTCAATTTACGTGGGAAGGACCCTTTATAGAATATAAATAGATTTTTTTGTTAAAATTAATATTTTACGATCTTACTAGTGTTATTTTATAGACTTTGATAATATTTATGAAACGTGACAGCTGCAGATTGCATTATTTGATCATGAATTTGTGAGAGTGAATATAGCTTTTATAACTCTCAGATAAGGCCCTTTCTATGAACACCGGATTGTACTATATCTGCTGTAATATTTTATTGTTTGGATTAAAACTATATGATATCAACATAAGAACGTTTAAATTTACCTCGTACAAACTAAAACATTATTTTACTGAAGTAAACATCAATAATTAGATTATTAGATATGTAAATTGATTCCTTAATTTTGTTTGGCATAAATTAAAAAGTTTGGCAAAAAATGTATATTTCTTATTTTAATGAACAGTTTATTTAAAATGCTTATATATATATATATATATATATATATATATATTAAATTTCTTAGGTCCTAAGGGAAGTGTGGATAAGTTGAATAACATTAAATTTGAGAGTTTTAAAATACACATGGTTTGACAATGTTAGAATTTAGACATAGCTATCATTTTAGTTCAGTCTGATATTGTTTGTTTTAAAATTATAATTAAAAAAACAAAATAGAAAGGAAATAGCTTTAAATATTTCTTCTTTAAAAAGCAAAGAATAAAAAAAAAATGAAGTCTAAATAAAACTTTTAGGGAAGTTCATTTGAACGTCGTTTCCTTGCTTTTCGCAGTGCACGATGGGTAGCGACGCCTGTTAACGACTTTCTTCCGGCACAGAGCTCTTTGTACAGGAAGTGACGCTGGAGTATGCGTCTGTGCAGAATGGATTTCCTGCTCCCCTTTGCACCTGATAGGTCTTCCTGGTTGCAGAGCCTTTTAACATCCTAAATTCTCAAGAGAGGCTCGGGTAGAAGGAAAGAAAAGGGGTTATGTGGGTATGTTTGCTCTCCATATTACACATTATTGGGAGCAGTGGAAAGAGGTGGGTGTTGGGAGAAAAAGAATCAACGAGCGGAAGAAATCCCAAGTGGGTTTTAAAAATGTATCAATCTATAAGGTATACTAACGAGAGTAAAGGTTTTCTCTATCCTACTTCTTTATTGTTTCAAACATTTTCCAATCGGAAACTCTGATTTGGCAGTAGAAACAACAAATCACTTTTTATTCCCATTTGGCGACTCTTTGAGTTTATTATAGTCACAAACTTCACCCACTCCTGTGGAAATAAAGTGAAACATGCAAACTATTGAAGATTGTTAAATAATTTCTTTTCACCAACTTAGGTGGTTTCATGGTCTAAGGCGTCACTATCACAATAGACTGGATCACCAATCCAGGGAGTTTTTCGAAAATAGATTGGGTTTATTAAGGTTTTTTTCCCTAACTGGTTTCTCACTCTCCTTACTCGCAATTATGAGTACATTTGATCTAAAATCATATCTATCCCATCTTTATTCAATTAGATTTATTACAACAAGAACGTGTACTAAGGTGCATCAGAAGAAAAAAAAAGAATTAGCGACTCATTCTAATGAAAGAATATGGTAGGAAAAACAGGATCTTGACAGTTACAAAAGTTACTAAAGCAACGTTACATATAAAATAATATTAAAAACATAGTTAAATGTTGTAGAGGGGGGCCGAAATATATGTTTGTATTTTCTGAACTTTTTTCACTACCAGAATGATACTTATTATATCTGAATCGGGGAAATGAAGTTGCGTCTAGAAGATTGTGTTGGGATCATCACGAACGTAAGGTAGACACTGAGTTACGCCCTTTGACCACCAGACCGACCCGTAATAAGGTGCCGAGCTGCGTTCAGCCACGTCTCACATATTTAACTCTACAATTCGAACTATAAAGTCATTCATCTGTTAACAATAATAATATGACAAATATTCAATCTCTACTTGAAATTTGTCTGATGTTTGATTGCTAGGTTGGGTTAGGTTAGGTGTTTTTAAGTTAGGTCAAGTTGTTTAATTTCATATTTGACTGGAAATGGACTGAATTATTAATACTTTTATTTTATATCTCTATGAGGAAAAACTATTTTTCCTTTTTTACGTATTTTTTTAATAAATATTTGGAAGAAAATATAAGAAAGGTGGTTAGAAAATATAATAAAAAAACATGTAAAAGGGAACGAGCGCAACAAAGCTTTTATATTGAAAAGAAGAACACAATTCATACTTTGCATTGATGCCACTGGATAAAGAGGTAATGGCTGGCTCTTGAAGAAACTGGTTCGTTACCGTCCAATCCCTCAACCTAGGTTTAATTATATCGGGACTCATCAGGAGAGAGTGTGAAATGAACAATGAAACTTTCTTAAAGAGGAATTCAAAAATTACAAAAGGGAGGAAAAGAGGATTGGTAAAGAATGTTAGAACAAATAGATAGGAACACGTAAAAGGAATAAATAACTTAAAGGATAGACACGGTAAATATACATCGTATGCAAATTTATAATATTTATCTTTAAGGAAAACCTCTTTTAGCTTTTTGAGGTATTCTGTACATCCACCATTCTTATAATTTTATTTGTAATTCCAAACATACTTCTGATTATATTTCCAATATTATGTTTATTTCTTAAACTTTATTCCTTCGTATGCATCACAGTTGGTAGTAAAACTTTATATTTTCCTTCTTCGGGACACAACTCAATCAAGGGGTGAGATTTGGTACACAGCTCGACACAGCCCATCTGAATATATGTACACTTTAAAGGATAACATCACATAACAAACATACACCTGGACTTAATCCTCACATGATTTATTGATTGTGTAAGTGTTTTCAATGTAATTAAATTAAAAATAACGTTGGTGGGCCTATGGTCTAAGGTGCTACTCTCGCAATAGACTGCCGAAGATGGGGAGATCAAGGATCGATTCAAGTCGAGTGTACTGAAGGTGATTTTCCATTAATTTTTTTTCACTATCCATACACGCAAATGCAGGCACGCTTTCTTTAAATTTAAACTCACTACTCTCTAACACATTAGTGTAATTAATACATATATTCTGATTTTTGTAGGAATAACCATAGACGTTAGTTACTAAAGTTACCAAAACAATTTTAATATATTTATATATCAAGACATGTTATCTGGAGCCGTCATTTTTATTTATAGATAATATCACTATCTATAAAATAACCAAAATAACAAAGTAAAATGTTATTAATGCTGGTCACAAAGAAATATGTTTTAATTTTCTCTAGTGTTCTTCCAACCAAAATCAAGGTAAGCAATGCAACTCTAACGGTTAGAATGACATAGAAGTAATAAAAATTCAAATCAATAAGACTTACATTAATTAATCCTCACCAAATTTATTTATTGGTTATATGTATTCAATTTAATTTAATTAAATTAAAACTAATATGACTTACATTATTACTTATTCCCCACCAGATTTACTGAATCTATAAAAGTAATAAATATAATTACATTAAAACATGAATTACACCATTTTATAAATATAAACTGTGGGTTATTTGTATTAAACTAAAGGACAAATACACTTAGCACAGTAAATTAAAAAATCATTAAAGAATTATTTTTTACTATTATATTTATCCTTCTCTTTTGTATCATAATCTGAAAATTGAAAAATGACACCTGGACACGGGAATCGAACCCAGGACCTTTGGCTTAGTACGCCAATGCTCTTACCACTGAGTTATCCAGGAATCGCCCCGTGCCTATGGTCACTCTTCACTCTTCACTCTTCACTCTTCACTCTTCACTCATATTTTAAGGCAGAGTATATGATGGACGTGCGGAAATAAACTAAATCTTAAAACAAAGAGTTTGTTCAACCGAAGGGGTTTGTAGCTTTTATAAGGAAATCAAAACGTTCGATGAAAGCTAACAAACAATTATTTTTTAGAAATATATTAATCCTAGCTAGAGAGGTCAGAAAGTGGCTACACCATTGTATTTTAAGTACATTGGGTCTAAATAACAATATTATACATCCTTGGAGGCAATAGGGTGCAACCCACATTATTTTGACTCATGTAAACACTGTTCACGGTAGGAAGGGGCGTCTGATAGGCCTTTTTTCCCAGTAATTATGTTAGTATATTGTAAGATTTTGGTAGGAAAAAACATATTTCTGTAGAATCTTTCTACCACGATCAGGGTATATATTTAGATATGTTTTAACTGTTAAAGGTATTATTCTAGGATTTTTCTTGGTCTTTGTAATCATGAAAATAATAAGTAAACAGCACTTTAAAAATTGGTAGGATATACAGGGTTGGCTAAAGTTTTAGTTTATTTGGTTTCGATATAGCATACCGGTCTCTGATACTTATCATCCGCATTGATAATATTTTCACTGAATATAGATATATATATATATATGGGAAAAAATGATGATGGAGATAAGGAGAAGGTATGGAGATCAACAATGAGAGATCTAAAGTGATTTCATAAAATGAAGAGTCACTGAATATTAAAATTGGAAACCAGGAGTTATAAAACATAGAACAGTTAAAGTACCTGGAAAGTATGCTGACAAAAGATGCCTAATAAACCAAGGAAATTAGGTTTAGGGTCGCCATGACCAAGGAAGTTTTCAACAAGAAGAGGTAACTGCTGACAAGCAAGTTGAGGTTGAAAATGATTACATTTTACATTTGGAGCATTGTGCTTTTTGGATCAGAAATTGGACTCTTAGGAAGATGGAAAATAAATACTTGGAGAACTTTGAAATGTAGTGTTGTGGAAGATTTGAGAAGATCAAGTGGACAGACAGGGAGACAAATGAAGTCCTAAGAAGAGTGAGAGAGAGTAGAACAATCTTGGATGTGATTTTTCGGTACAAAGCAAACTGGATTGAACTCATCATTAGGAGGTACTGCACCACGTCCTAAAATAAAAGGTTGAGGGAAAGAGGAGCTTAGGAAGTAGAATTCAAATATTAGATGACTTGAAAGAAGGACATTCTGTGAGTTGAAGGAGGAGGCAGAGGACAGGGAACATTGGTTGTCTAAGTTCACTGACTAAAGGAATGGACCTGTCGTAAGACAGAACACATAAGGATGATGATGATGATAATAAACATACATCCTGTGATCAGTCCTATCATTAATTCTGTTAATTTTAAATATGGATTTAAAGCTACAATAATAGACTAATTATATATTTATTAGTATTTATAAGATTAAGTGTTTTATTAGGAGGGCCATCTAATTAAATTTAGAGGTCCTAAATTTTTCAAGGCCCCCCCCTCCATTTTTCTTAGAGCACGTTGACCTTGGTGGTCTTGATATAAAGTGCTCGCCTTAGGACTTGATGTTCGTGGGTTCAAACCTTGCCGGAGGTAACGGATTTTTTTGAGCGATACTAATCCGTAGCAACACTTCGTTCAGGGGGAAGTAAACCCGCCGGTCCCATGTCGATTGTGGCATGTGAAAGAACCCTTAAAGGTTTCCCGGTAAAATTAATAGGCTCCTTAACTCTAGCTCATGGATATTTCATGGTGCTGATTTAATTATTTGGTTCAGAAAGTGAATGTTAAAAACCTCAAATGAATTAAAATAAATAAATAAATTTTATAACACTTTTTTAAATATTTTTTTTTGCATAGAGTATACACTTAAAACATGGTTACATTAGAGGGTAGGATGGGTAGGGGTCAGGGGTATTAATTACTGCTAGAAAAAAAATATCCTGTAAGCTTGTGGTCTTATATAAGTGCGGATTTTTAATTTTTCTTTTATTTCCCCCTGTGTTAGTATACTTGAACTCTGATTTTTGTTCCAGCAAATTGAATAACCTCTAATCAGACATTATTCTAAATCATGATCGTTTACTGTCTATTGATGATCCAACGCGGTGATCAGTTGATTCCTTGTAGACTGGTGTGTCGTATTTTCTTTTTGTGCTGTGAAAATTTGATCGTTGGAGGAAAGTGATGAATCTAAATGTCTTCATATTTAGCTGTTTACAATTCAGATCCTTGCACATAGATATTGAGTTTTTTTTACTGTCTCATATATAGAAAGTATGGCATGCATGAACATTTTTAACCTTGAATTTATAACATTTCTTGACTTTTTATATGCCCCCCAAACTCAAAAGAGTTACTTTTACAACTCTATTTGTCCCATAAAGAGGTTGCGAATCCAAGATGATAAATAACCCTGGTATACTGAGTCAGGATCGAACCTAGGTCATATTTTTATGTTTACTGCATTTGCTGTTGAAGTAGAAACAAAACAATCCTAAAATGATCCCTACGATAATTTATCTAACAGATTTTATACCACATTTAAAATATTTGCCTATACCTAAGATATGCACCCTTAGTTAACCCTTAAAAGTATCAAGCTTACTTCACGTTGTTCCACTATGGTGTAGCTCAGTTTTTCACACATTTCTTAAGTTCACAGTACAATCAACAAGCCTTCTTTTTACCCCCCCTATTTTATTTACGGCACACTGTTTTGTTTTGAATACGTGTCATGGCGGCAGAAAATGAATCACCCACACAGTCCAACAATTGTTCAGTAAATCAAAATTGGGAAGTATAAACAACCTTTTACTTAAAGTAACTTCATATATAACAAGATTAAAGTTTGTATCCAATTCTTTAAAATTTTGAAAAAATTCGTTTAACCATTAGTAATTTGGGTAACTTTTAACTTTGCGGGGAAAATTTCAATTTTGTTCTATGCATTTAAAATATTAGTAAGTTCGAGTAAGTAAGACACCCTGCTTCCACTCGTAAAAACTTTATTCGTGTTCTTATTGAAAAGCGACGCATGACGTCCTAAGCTGTGGCTGCACTGCATATCGTTTGTGGAACAATTACGTAGATTATAGGGTCATAGTATAGTCCAGTGGTATTCAACCTGAGGTGCGTGTACCCTCAGGGGTAAGCAAGAATATCTTAGAGGGTACGTACAATTAAAAAAATAATTTAATAGCTATAATTTAATGATAAACACTGAATATTCAGGGCAGAATTAAGTGTTATCCAACACAATTGATTCGGTATTAAGGACATGTGAATTGGGGGCGCCATTATTTACATATTATTTTAAATGTAATTTATTTTAGATGGAAATTATAAAATATGTATATCTTGAATCACGCACAAACAACTTTTGGGGTATAAAGTTGAAGAGAAGTTATATCTGGGAGTATGAGAGAAAAAAAAGTTGAATATCACTGAAATAATCTGTCAAGGTAAGAGCTTCTACCATTTGGGGTATATAAAATGTACCTTAATCGGTTTTTGAACAGAGTAGTGGAACTATCTTAGTGAACAACAATATAGACAAATTGCTAACTGCCAAGATGGCGACAACGTGATCAAACTGAGTGGAGACTATAATGAGTAATGACGATGATAAAAATATACTACTGGTTGCGTTCAGTGATCGGAAAATAAACCCTTTGTTATTTTAGCGTATAAAGAAAATAGTGTAAACGTGAATTATGTCAACCTCAAGAGGTTATAATTTATTAATATCGATGCTTTGTTTGCGTGGAGGGAGAGTGGAATACCCTTTAGGAAAAAAAATATTCTTGATTAGTATTCGAACCCTAAATATGCCATCATCAAACCACACATGAAAAGCTTCAAGTTTATTCCACGTGGTCACCGATGAGGCCTAGTATGGTTGAAATACTGAACTAAGGTTATCCATGTAGATCTGATACCAAATATATTCTTACTACTTTAATAATGTATAGAATAAAACACCTTAACATTTCAAATAAAATTATATTTAGATGAGAGGTTAGCAGATCTGGATGACCTAAAATATATTATAGTTCACAGAACGTGTGTGTTATGGTTTTTTTACCCTTGACAAGGTTTTATTATTATATCTCCTAGAAAGTTCCAGATCCTATCCATTAAAATTCTGTCTTATTTGTTTCCCATAGTCTTGATAGATTTTAGTAAACTGTAATCAGAAAAAAAAAACTTAGGAAGGTAATAAAGCAATTTTATCTCTAGAATAAAATTACAAACTTTGGATCAGATAACTTTGAGAACTTTCCCAAACATTAAACGTTTCCGATAAAAATAAAGCCATATATTAGTTTTTCCTTTATTAAGTTCAACCATTGTGATTAAATTGGGATATTCAATGACTGTGAATAAAGATATTATGTATTTTCTCATTCTAAAATATGACAAAATACGACTTATCTTTGACATCCAAAACGTTTGAAAATGATATAGAATAACACTAGTTGATTTTACTTGTTTGTTTATAAGCCTTTTATTAATTATATAATAACATAAATATTAAATGTACATAGATACACACACAACAAATAAATATAACAGCACACACCAACCCCTAAGGGGTCTCGAATGTGAAAGGCTATTGAAGTACTACAGATAACATGACATAAATATAGCGCCCTGACGGCTATAAACGCTTATTTTGGTTAAAGGCGAGAAAAATATAAGAGAATTCATTAATCAGATCTTTTTTTTAAAGAGGTTGAACTTTACGTGAATGAGTTTTAATAATGGTCTAAAGGAAAATTTACGTCACTAGATATTAATAATGCTCTCGATAAAAAAAAAAGTTAGAGGACTGAAACAAACAAATGTGTTTTTTATTCATTTCACCATCGTAATGTTATTTGTTTGAATAAATACCAAAATACAACTCTGGAGAGAAAACAAAAACATGGACTTGAACATAGTTTGATATATTATATTATTTAAAAACATGGACCGGAACATAGTTTGATATATTATATTATTTAAAAACATGGACATGAACATAGTTTGATATATTATATTATTTAAAAACATGGACATGAACATAGTTTGATATATTATATTATTTAAAATTTACACGTACCAGTAAGCACGTTGACAAAAGTATCTATCTTTGGGAGGTCAGAGTTTAAATACTAAACCAGGTGTAATGAGGTAGATTTTCTAAAACGGATTTTCACTATCAAGCTCCACAAACGTCCTCTAAATTATACCTTTCTCATCTTTGCCCTACTAGTGTAAATGTGTGTTTCAGCACTGTGTCGTGTAATAACACGTGTTTCTTAAAATACGCTTGTGTTTACTTTTATTTAGTTATTATCTTGGCGCTTGTTTTTTTTAAATACAAATATCTATTACAATAAAAGATATAGAACCTTTAACTTGTGACTACACAGTCTTAAGGTTTCAGATTTACAACATAATGGAATAATGGTGAGTGGGAGAATGCAGTTTGAATATTTGTCAGATGTATTATTATTATTATTATTATTATTATTAGCACCGCGTCTTACTACCCGTTCGGCTTGTACGCACTTATGCTAATGTGTAATGGTAGAGTGATTGTGAGATGAAATGGAGGACCTACAGTTTAACGTGGAATCCGAACCACGGTGGAGGCCTGGAATTCCCCACATTCACAAGATGTCTTGTTAGAGGTGAAGGAAGGGTTTGGTAATCAGATAAATCTGTGCCGGGACCGAGGATTGAACCCCGGACGCCAGCATATTGTCAGATGTACTTGGGTAGTTTTCCACGTGTGATTTATTATTGTGATTTTAACTCCTGTACTCGGGCCACATAGCCATTATTATTTTATACCAAAGTTAAAAATATACTCATCTTTAAAATTAATATATTCTTAAGGCTACCCTATAGATAACGTGCAACTTGGCTATGTACTGTATATTGTACAGGTACAATTCAAACCTAGCTTAGGTTTATTTTGAATTGTTTTCTATATTATTAATTAAACGACAGTAGGGTAAAAATAGATAGTCATTTTACCATTATAAAAATAAAAAACAATATATATTTTAATTGCTGTTGTCAACTCACCTGGTTTCGAGGAATGTAAAACACAGAATATATAAAACAATAGTTTTACCGGTTGTTATCTATGGGTGTGAAACATTGTCTCTCACTTTAAGTGACAAAATCAAATTTAGGGTTTTAGAAAACAAGGTGCTTGGGAAGATATCTGGTCCAAAAAGGTATGAAGATAATGGGGATTAGGGGAGGTCATAATAGTGTGTTACATACCCTGTAATCATCAAAATACATTGTCAGGATGACCAAGTATCGTAGATTACGGTGGGCAGAGCAATCTCACAGCTGACTTCTGACACTCAACATTTAGGTATATACCTAAATGTTTACTGTTAGATGTGACAGCTGCTAAACACATGTTTTTGCAGATCATATGGTTCGGCGTAGGGATACATAATTTGGTCTGGTAGCTTCTCAAAGCCGTCAGCTGTCGGCTGTGAGCTGTCAGTCAGCACCAAAGAAGTCATGGGGCTATTGTACTGTTAATTACAATAGACAGAGACGATTGCTAAGACCTAGACGTGGATTGGAGGGGAACTTTAGAGTGGATCTGAAAGTGATAGGGTGTAATGAGGTGGACTGGATAGAACTAGCTCAATATAGGGATATGTAGAGTACTTGTAAGAGTAGCAATTAATTTTCGAGCTCTTAATTCAATATATTAAATACATAAGTATGGAAACATTATTTCTCTTGTCCTTATTTTGTGGGTTTCAAGTGATGAAGATACACAAGATGCACTTCGGTTCGAATTATGGTTCGAGCGTAAACATATATTTTGTTTCCCGGTTAATCGGTTGTAATATCAACTCTTAATCTTACTAAACTTCAGTATTTAGTACTAATATAGGTACTTTAACAAGTGCACAGTTATTGTAAGTCTATTTGTTGAAGTATTGAAATCAAAAACTACAATATACCATCTAATTATACGTCTTAATTCGCTCTAATACTCAATACGACCTCTGAACGTAATTGCGTGTGCATTGCAGTAAGTGGTTAATTTAACTCCACGAACATGCACAAACTGCGAATAGATTCTAATTAACACGTTTTGAATTTCCGTGATACATCAACGTTAGCGGCAGTATTTACGCGATTACAGACGTACTGGCTCTGCGGTTTAGATCACTGTAATACTGTTGTCGCATAGATTGAATTCTAATTGCGTTCCCAGTGTAAATGTTGGGAAATTAATGATAATGTTCTTCAGTCTGCGTGGTAGATCTGTAAATAAGCAGGGTGTTTCAACATCAAATCTAAGAAAATAGAAGCCAAATAGTTTTAAATATCTAGGGGATCAAGGTTATTATTTAAAAATTGCAGCAAAGAATTGACCTCTGCTATGTTTTTACGCCACAAATACGTTATAACAGAGTTAACCTAAGCTTTTCCCCCCCTGACTTTAACCACCAGCTCTCGGAACTTACATTGTGGTGTTGGAAATTTTTTTAAATTCTGTGTATCTCCATGAAAGGCACTTTAAACGGTATTATTATTATTATTATTATTATTAGCACCGCGTCTTACTACCCGTTCGGGTTATACGCACTTAAGCTAATGTGTAATGGTAGGGTGATTGTGAGATGAAATGAAGGACCTAGAGTTTAACGTGGAATCCGAACCACGGTGGAGGCCTAGCATTCCTCACATTCACAAGATGTCTTGTCAGAGGTGAAGGAAGGGTTTGGTAATCAAATAAATCTTTGCCGGGACCGAGGATTGAACCCCGGCCGCCAGCATAGAAGTCTGACACCTTACCCCTAGACCACCAGGTCACCATTATTATTATTATTATTATTAGCACCGCGTCTTACTACCCGTTCGGGTTGTACACATTTACGCTAATGTGTAATGGTAGAGTGATTGTGAGATGAAATGGAGGACCTACAGTTTAACGTGGAATCCGAACCAAGGTGGAGGCCTGGTATTCCACACATTCACAAGTTGTGATTAATACACGTCTTGTCAGAGGTGAAGGAAGGGTTTGGCGATCAGATAAATCTGTGCCGGGACCGAGGATTGAACCCCAGACCCCCAGTACAGAAGTCCGACACATTACCCCTAGACCACCAGGTCACCCTTTCAACTGTAATATCGTACCATGACTTTATATACTATTTTAGTAATACTCTTTATTCGAATATAAAAAACGCCTTTAGGGATACGTGTTCTCTTTAATTGCAAATGTAAGAATAATTATCATATGTTTACTTCCTCACATCTTAATTTGACTTGTTTTGACTCTAACTGAACTGAACTGAAAGGATTGAGAGTATTTCAGGCAGCCAAGTTATATAAGATGTTAATATAATCATACTGCGCACAAATTATGTTGAGACTTTGGGAAGTTAACTGTGATAAGAATATTTCAAAGATGGAAATGAAAGGAAAAATATATTACCAAATCAAGACGCCGGAAACTTTGAAAGTGTTGAAAATAAATACTAACGTGAGTGATTTCACCACACATACAATACTAAGAATATTTGGTTTTATACATTTTAAATTATTCCTTTATTTTATCCCAGTTTTAGTTTCGGCAATATTTTTATTTCATGATATTGACTATTTCATTATTTTGTTATCCACTTTCCAATTTTGTTTCTTTTTTTAAATAGTTTTTTCCGGATCCTAACAGACATTCAAAATTTTAAACGAGGAATAAATACATTTTCTTGAAAGAAGAAAGTATTTCTATCCATAAATCAAATAGCCAAAGTTATTATTTTAATGAGGATTACTCCATATAGATGTCAGATTCTGAAAATTGAAAAATGACACCTGGACATGAAAATCGAACACGGAACCTTTGGCTTAGTACGCCAACGATCTGACCACTGAGCTATCCAGGAATTTTTCAATTTTCAGGATATGATATCTATATGGCGTAATCCTAACTAAAATAATAGCTTCGGCTATTAGATTCTTAAATATGCAATCCTTTACAATTATAATAATTGTACAAGTAGCAGCAATAAGCTAACTACCAAGTCGAAGGTGGCTGCCTTATCTGATAGCTCATGATCTTAATAAAATTACACATTTTGTAGCCGACGATTTCCGCACGTCCATCATAGACTCTGCCTTAAAATATGAGTGAAGAATGACCATGGACACGGGACTAATCCTGGATAGCTCAGTGGTTATAAAATTGGCATACTAAGACAAAGGTCCCGGATTCGATTCCCGTTTCCAGATTTAATTTTTCAACTTTGAGAACATTTCTATCCATGTTTAAATTATATTTTTCATTGTGGAATATTATCTGAAGACAATGATGGGCATTTCAAGAGAGAAACCCAGCTTAGACTTCTAACGAAATAACTTTATTATTTATCCACTATCAGAATCATCTGAAATACTTTATACTAAGGAAATTACTACTTTATTTTATTATCATCATCTTGGCCAAATTACAAGGTCAAGACAATATTTCTCAACATTAATCTGTCATCATCCGTTTAACCTGTGACTTACCAACGCCATCTTATCTTCAATAATAGTCAGAATTTTACTCTAACCATCAATAAATATAAGATTACATCAATCCATAAATAAATAGGCATAGTTAATTCCAACTTTATTATTTTCCTTTTGTTGGCTATACAAACAGTGAGGTAAAGTAATATTTTAATTATAACTACATTAATATTTACTTGTAAAATCTCTTATGTATACGAAAAGTTTAAGCATTAGTTATGTAAAATTAATGTAAAATAAAAGGTTGGAAATAGTCCTATATGTTATTCAAGGACATTCTCTACCAACGTACAAAGTTTCATTCGAATCCGTTCAGCAGTTTTGGCGTGATTGAGTAACAAACATCCAAACACACAAACTTTCGCATTTATAATATTAGTAAGGTAAACAAATACGTATTTTTATATGGAACGCTTTGAAAGAAGAAGTTGATTAAAATTCTTATGGCAGATAGAGATTTTTCTCTTTTCTCAATATTTCTATAAAAGTGTATATTTAATTTATGTTCTTTGGAGGATTGTTTCAGAGACAATGCATATTATTTACTTTCACAAATCTTACGAATTTTTAGTAAATATCTCTAAAGAGATATAAATTATTTGCGTTGCACCGTACCATTTATATTAATTAATGTGTGTCACAAACTCACACGTGATGAATGGCCATATAATCAATCCTGATAGTGGAATTAAATTCAATTAAGTCAAACATTACAATTTGGACAAGGATTGAATTATCGTGTTCAAGTTGTATTTTATTTAATTGGATATTTAATAATACATTTTGAAATATATATTAAGAAAATAACTGTTATTCACGTGGTTTAAGACTTTGTCTCGCAACAGATGTAAAAATACTTTTAAAAAAAATCAACAAACCTTTAAACATATTCTTGGTTTTGGAGATCTAGCGTATAAGACACAAATAAATACATATCCTATTTGATTTATAATATGATTAATTAGTCTATGACTTTAAATTATATGACACTAAATCCAAAAATTGGTTACTTTATTTTTAACTTAAGTTAAGAGCTAAAAATCGCTGAACATCCCATACCGTTAAAGTCCCACTATGGCGTGAATTATGGTTTAACATAAGTTACTACTTTGGTAGTTGGACAATCCCTTTTAGGAGTAAATTCTAACTAGATGAAACTTTAAAAAACAAATATTGGGAAAAAGATTTTATAAAAATATATAACCTATTATTTTTGTTTTACTTTCGGTATATGAAGCAGTGACATAAACATGTTTGAAAGTAAATAAATGTACCCCCCTCAGAAAAAAGTTTTCCTCTCAGCCTTGTCAAATTTACCTTCTATGAGGTAGTGGTATGTATTATTCAAAATGGCATCCTCATTAGTCTACAGTTACCATGCCATGGGCCGGTAGCTTAATTCCTTGGATCAGATATGAAATGTATTACAAATACTAAAAGAAGCTTACTGCTTATAATTTAAAATGTAAGCTACCTTATAACATTCACGTTGAATATTAACAGCGTTTTAATGCTGTTCAAAATACACACTTTAATATTCTCACCAGTGTGAGGGAGTTTATGCAATAATACTGTAATCCTTAGTCCCTATGAAACTGATAATCCACAAAGGTCTGTTCTAAAGAGCGTTTATTTGTTAAACTAGCTATAATATACCAATTTATGTAACAATATAGTAATAACGGGGATTCTGGTGTCGAGGAGGTTTGTGTTCAAATACCAACGGGTTGTATTTTTTTTTACAATATCTTACTACCTATTCATGACATAAATATATGCACAAGCTACGCTGAGGAGTTTGGGATGAGGAAGATTTAATTTAGAGGTAGTGTTATCGTAATCTTTTGGGGAGAGTATAGGAAAAAAAAAACACCCTTAGTATACCAAACCAGGATTCGAACCCCGATCTTCTGGTCATCGACAATATAATATGTTGCGAGAGTGACGCCTTGGAACATATGACCACCAAATTAGGTAGCTGGGTGTAACTAATTATGTACTTTCCTAAATTGTTTCGTAAACTCTGTCCACGCAAATTCGTCGCAAATCCTACCTTCCCTAACCCTAACCCTTACATACAGTATCCCGGGCGGATAGTAAGAAGCGAAGCAACAAAACACAAATCAAATCAGAATATTTTTCACCCTTAGTCTAATTACAAACTCAAAGTAATGTTCAGTTAACACTTATTTACAAGCTACAAGCTACAAGCTTGCACTAAGATACTGTTATTAAATGAATTCGCCACTTGTTGCCTTTTGTTATATTTAATAATATTATTAGCACCGCGTCTTACTACCTGTTCGAGTTATACGCACTTATTCTAATGTGTAATGGTAGGGTGATTGTGAGATGAAATGGAGGACCTACAGTTTAACATGGAAACCGAACCACGGTGGAGGCCTGGCATTCCCTACATTCACAAGATGTATTGTCAGAGGTGAAGAAAGGGTTTGGTAATCAGATAAATTTATGCCCGGACCTAGGATTGAACCCCGGCCGCCAGCATGGAAGTCTGACACCTTACCCCTAGACCGCCAGGTCACCCAAAGCGACAAAGTTTCTTGTTAATAACCACAGTATGTCCTTATTATGACAGAATGAAGATTTAATCACAGTGCTTTTCTGTGAAGCCATTCTAAAATGGTCTCAGTGCAGGTTTTATCCAAATATCTTTAATATTTCAACAATTTTCAGTATTAGAAACTTATTTTAACTCTATATATATATATATCCATTAATGTTTAATCAGAGATGATCCACGTGCATTAGTGTTCGTGTAAATGTACTATTTCTAACAGACTGTATCACAGAGTTGATTGGGATGTAATGCACACTCTTAAAGTCGTATATAGACGATACAATTTTCATAGAAAGAGCCTTGTCGTATATTTAGAAAAGTCGCTAAAATAATTGTAACGTACTCAAACGTCAAGTTATGTTGCCCGAATCTGTAACTTTATATATATTAAATTACATTATAAATACCTACAAAATAACACATTTAAACTCGCTTCAATGGCCGCATGATCTAAGATGCTATTCTAACGGCGAACTAGAATGCCGATTATGGGGAGATAGAGGTTTGAATATAGGCTGGTGTACTGAGGGTAGTTTTACGAAAATGATTTTCCAAACAAATATTGGTACACTTCCTTTGAATGCAACATTCCTAATCTATAACTTAATAGCATAATAAGTACACATGCTTATAACATGGACAGGTAATAATACACGTTGCTAAAAAACTAAATTATGTATACATATTTACATTTTGATTATTTCATGTTATTTATTGTGCAAATTACCAGACACGTTCTCTTATTATCTAAATTAGTTAATATTATATAAATGTATTAATTCTTTATTTTGATATTATTATAGCAATTAATATAACAATATACATCTAATTCTTATTTATTACAATATGTTTTAATTCATGTGCATCACAAAATTATATTTGAGAAAACAAATAGTGAAAGATGAACCTAGAAACGAAACTAACCCTTAACTAGGTCCAAGACTACAATCTCTAAGAGAGACAAACCAATGCTCATAAAATAGAAGCCCGATAAGTATAAGTATTTTGCCTACGAATTAGGAAAAAGCCTGCTTCGCGGCCAAATGATCTAATGCATCAATCTCGTGTTATACTGGCCTTTTGTTGATGGGTATATCACGGTTCAAATCCCGGTCAGGTCTATTGAGGGTGGTTTTTTTCAAAATGGTGTAGGTTCCACTATCCTTTCACGCAAATGCTGATAGATTATCTCCAATTTTAATTTTAGAGTTAGAATTAAAATAATGTTCTCGTCCAAACCATATAACAGCTTAGTATTAAGTTTGAGACAAATCCATCATATATTTAGACTATATAGGCCCAGGTACAAATATACAGGATAGAATAAAAATAAAAACACACTTTTATTTTATTTCAGGAACACACACCATATTAAGTTCCATCATAACTAGGAGGTTGAGAAATTTTCTCGATTTAAATACTTTATCTATATAAGAATGTAACTAAACATGGGGTGACCTGGCGGTCTAGGGGTAAGGTGTCAGACTTCTATGCTGGCATCCGGGGTTCAATCCTCGGTCCCGGCACAGATTTATCTGATTACCAAAACCTTCCTTCACCTCTGACAAGACATCTTGTGAATGTGGGGAATGCCAGGCCTCCACCGTGGTTCGGATTCCACGTTAAACTGTAGGTCCTTCATTTCATCTCGCAATCACCCTACCATTGCACATTAGCGTAAGTCCGTATAACCCGAACGGGCTGTAAGACGCGGTGCTAACAATAATAATAATAATAACTAAACACGAAAAAAAAAATATTATTCGACCTACAGCTAGGTTTGGGTCTGCACTTCTCTTTTTATCTCACACACTGTATGTAAATACTCGACTATTTGCCGTGCAGAGACGATAAAGCCGATATATAATTAAGTCAGTGGAGGTTTAGAACTAACGACCACTCCACCTCAAACAAACTTACAACTACACGTTTGATTTTGGGAACTGGATCCTTAATTCAACACACACACAAACACATAGGTACACACACAGCTCTTAGCCGGCTTTCTGGTAAGAGAGAAGAAAATTTAACCGGACGTTTGATCTTTTTGTTTGAACGAGTTAAACGCACTGATTTCTATCATTTCAACTAAACTTCTCTCAGAATTTTATTTTAACCCTCAGGTTTAGTAGGACTGTTACGAGAAAACGTATTTGGCGTTTGGAAGGGGAGAGAGATCCAGGGTATTTGAAATGAGGGTAGGGGGTGGGTGACAAGGGGATTGGCTAAAGGTCGAATGTCAGACATCAAAGTACCGGTAAAAGTATAGAGAAACATACAAATAGACAAACAAACACACTAAAGTAAACAATAAAAAAGGTTTAAGGTCAAATATAAAGTCCAGCCTTAAGCACCGCGTCTTACTAACCTTTAGGGTTATACGCTTATGTAATAATCACGCTAATGGTTTTAAGGTTTAGGAAGGTTATATTTATAAGAGGTACAACCACATTTGCTTGGAGGGAGAATGTAAAACGATTTGGGGAAAAAAACCACAGTCAGTACACCTGAACGAGATACGAACCTTGATCCCTCACCATCGGTATTAAATACTGTTGTTTATTTTACGTATATTACGTCTTGAAACCCATCTGGACTATTCACCAAATTTATATTGGAGGGGAAGGCATAAGAAATACAACATTGAGAGGAAATGTACTTTATGCGTATTGTATCTTCATTTATAAATTATTAATACCTAACATTAAATAAATAACCATTTATGAAGTAGAATTGTTAATAATAACAGCCGTTTCAATATGCATAAAAGTTTTGCATGATACATTATTTTCCAGAACATTTGTCATGTGAGATACAGTAAAAGTAAAATAATTCAGAACAATATGGTGGGAGGAAGTAAGGTGAAACACTCCGACCCCTAAAACTCGTCCGTTTCTGCGCATGACGTAAGTTTAGGGGGACTCGCTTTACTGCGAACATTGGCGCTGTGACACATTCTCAAGTAAATTTAGGTTTCAACCATATGCCTTAAATAAATCCCTACATAATAATGTAGAAGTATGTAGAGATCTTTTAGAATATTTGTAGCAAGAATAATATTGGTGTGAGATAATGGAACTACATATATTTTACGATTATTATACAAAGTGAACGAACTGGTTAATTTAATCAAATGAGAAAAATAAAAATAAAATATTCATATTTTACTACTCAAAATAATATGATGCGCACGTTAAAGAATATTTATTTTAATAATCTCATCAATATTAAATTAAATAATGAATTTCAAACAAATCATTGACTTGAACGAATAAAGCACAAGAAAAACTTTTATTATTTACAACTTAAAAAACACAAAATATAATATGTAAACAAGGAAAGCAAAATAAAATATTTTAAACCACTATAAAGTAAGCATATATTACTTTGTCATTATAAACATCTATTTTATAACTGTAATATTTTGGCAACCTCTCTTAAGAGATTTTTTTTTTAAATATTAGATTGGAGATTACTGTTTTTCCTTTCTTATATAATTTAAATATATGCAATCATGAACATTTTCAACCATGAAATTTTGATAAATCTTTGCGTTTAATATGCCCCAAACCCAAAAAAAGTGGAGTTTACAACTATGTATGTCCCCTGGGTATTGATCCTAAAATATTTAACTAATTTTATTCAAACTTAAAATTGATATTTAATATGGCTGTACTTTAGGATTCTTATACAGACGCTAGCTCTTAAAATAAGTGTAATTGACTGAACATTGATTTGTTTGGATTTCAATTTTTTTTACAAGTAGCTTCAACTATTTTGTTTAAAATAGATATCTAATGAGTGTTAACCTGACGAAAAACACTGATTAATTGTTTTTTGGGAAAAAAAATCATGTATGGGCACTTTAATAACGATTCATGACTAATTTCTTCCAAATCAACTTATATTTCTGCATTTCTGTGTAGAATATAGTAAAATATGACACTGCAAAGACTTCTGGAAATCTTCTTCAGCGAAATGATCTAAACATATTGTGGTTGGATGGGAATTTTATTATTTGATTAGAAGAAATAGTCTAATTTAATGAAGAAATAATTTTGTAAATAAAGAATAAATAAGAATGGAGAATTATTAAATCATCTTACATATTTTAACAAAATTCTTATAAATCTAAAATATTAAATTAGCCATTTTACATTCTTATTTTTACAACACGTCCATCTGGGCTATACACATTTATTAACACAAAATAATATGGATATGAGAAATGTAAGATTTAGAGGAAATTTGCTCTTATTTAAATATGATGGGAGGAGGAAACCATTTATGAAAACCCACACTTATCACAC
Source organism: Timema poppense (assembly GCA_902141375.1). Lineage (NCBI taxonomy): Eukaryota > Metazoa > Arthropoda > Insecta > Phasmatodea > Timematidae > Timema > Timema poppense. The sequence goes on along the minus strand of CABFOV010003428.1, from coordinate 14,503 downwards.
TCAGCTGAGAATCGAATCCCGACCTTCCCCATAACTAGCAAACAAAAATATATTATCTTGATTCTTAGGCTAAGTCCACATGGTCAGCTATACGTGTCAAACTAAACAATCAAATTACTTGAGACATCTCTGTCAGAGTGGTTTCCAAATTAAAAATTCCAGAAGGTCTCAGTTGAATCCCCGAGTCTAATGGCGGACCGCAGCATATCAGATAATTTTGTTCAATCTATGCAAAAATGAGAAAAGGTATTTAATGTAAATGGAATAAGAAGTGACAATTTAAACATGTTTAATTACATACTAAATTAATTTTCTGACCAAAATATATTCTTTCTTACGTAATTATAATACAACAAATGTAAGGAAGAAATTATTTGGAGCCTTCGTGTATTTATTCCCACTCTAATCAACACTTCCCGTATCTCGGATGAAAACACCAAATTTTACTAGAGGGAATTACTTTTGCAAGAAACTTCATGAGACACCAATTGAGAACCCCCGATCTATAGCAATAACTTGATATTGTTGCAATATTTCATGAAGGAAAACCATGTAAACCTTGCTCCTTGTAAGTGTAGTTGTAAAATACTTATTATATAAAGCATTGTTGGAAATACTAATTATTATATTGCATGTCTAAGATTTTAAAATACCAACAACTAATGACAAATAGTAAAAATGGCGGAAAAACAAAGAAAAATCAATATTATACTCTAATTAAAACGACAAAGTAGAGATAATACCTATTAATAATATACATGCTACAGTATTAATAAACTTTAATAATAAATTTGTGTCTATTTTTATATATAAAAAAAGCATTTACAAAAAAATATTATGTATCCACCCACATTGTCGGGAACGTGTACAAATCCAATACTCTTATCTAGTTTGGTTTGTCGGTGATGGGAAGATTGGGATTCAAATACCAACCGGGCTTACATACGTTGTTGTTCCTAAATGATTTTCTATCCTCCCTCCACGCGAGTTGCTATCTTATTAGTATAAATATGCGGACTGCCTGAACAGGAAAAAAGATGAAGCTCATATTATTTTTGTTTATAAATACAGGTTTACTATTGCTAATAAAATAGTGGGACCTTACGCAAAAATACTAACAAAATTAATTATTATGTATACCCGCTTCAGTTTTCGAATCCCAGAAGTAGGAGAAGGGATCTTTACTAAATGGTTTTCCACCCTCCCTCCGCGCAAGTATGGGTGCACTTCCTATAAATTCAACCAAATTCACCCCTAGCATATTTGCGTGGTTAAATATGCGTGTAGCTCAAAAGGGTAAAAATGCATGGTGACATTAAACACATTTATTTAAAAATATCTTCTGCATGGTTTTGATTTGATTAACGGTGATTATAATAGTCTTGAAGACGCCGTAGTGCAGCTTATTATTACAATCAAATTATAAATAGTATTTTAATGAATGTTTGTACAATTTATCTATAAAGCATCAAACATTGCCATATTATATTTGTTAATATAGTCAGAGAAAATTACTTACAAGTTTTCAAATTAAATTTGTCCTCCCTCTTACATGCTCCTATCCAATTTCTTTTATTAAGTTCATTCTTCGGGAAACTAAAATATTTAATATGGCTGCCAATATTGGCATGATTCCTTATTTTGAAAACATTCAAATACACCAAAGAGGTGGTATATTTGAAATTTCTCCCTCCAAGTTTTTCCTTCTTCAGCTACCTGACTCCCCCGAAGCTGACGTCACGACAAGAAGGAAGGAGTGGGAGTATATTCGAAAAGGTTTCACCTTTATTTCTTCACACCGCCACGGGGGTACACCCGATAGTTCGGCAAGCGTAGCCCTTATCCACCACCCCCTAACCTCTACTCCCTTTTCGCATCACTTGTCTTTTGGTTTCGGACCAGCGCCATTTTTATGTCAGTCAGTCTTTGTTTCCATTTGCAAGATTTTACGTCGTGCTATATCACATAGATTGTTCCTAATTGTTAGTATAGTTATTTAAAATGTTATGCGTATAAGCTGAACAGGTAATAAGATGCGTTGATAAAAATACAATTTTAAATGTTTTATAAAACTACTAAAAGTTTTGATAAAGCTATAGGAATGAAACTGAATCATAAGATTCAATAAGACCTTAAGAATACATCATAAACTGCCGGATAGTACAATATATTTTAGTCAAAACATACATGATTACATTACATAATAACCAATACCTTTTTAATAGTTATTTTACCCGTTTTTTACCACATTACGCGTATATAGTTCGAAAATCCAGACTATAGTACTCTTAATGTATTATTATTATTATATTTTCGTGGTGACTTAAAAATTTCAAAAATACATATTCAAATCATATAAATATTGATGTTTAGTTTTTAATCTATAACTGTTTAAATACTAAGAGAAAGCATAGTTTAGTCACAAAAATAATGACTTTCTATGTATTAAAAATATATAAAATCCTACACACTCAAAGCTATGATTTTGATAAGACCTTTTCTGAAATCTGATTAAACTTTTTATCATCGAAAAAATACTTTATCCGTGATAGATTATACCATGAAGCCTTTCAATTAGTTCATTCCTCTTATAACGTAGAATATCAGAATCAATTTCTAACATATTTATTTCAAAAATAAAACACCACCCTGTAATTAATTATTAGCTTCCCACCTTCTACGTAAAATAAAATAGATAAATCTTCAAAATTAATGAAACCCATAAAACCCTTCCTACAAATCCCCCCCCCCCCCCCCCCCCCC
>CABFOV010003428.1:0-10960 GCA_902141375.1 Timema poppense | reverse complement strand
TTACTACCCGTTCGGGTTATACGCACTTACGCTAATGTGTAATGGTAGGGTGATTGTGAGATGAAATGGAGGACCTACAGTTTAACGTGGAATCTGAACCACGGTGGAGGCCTGGCATTCCCCACATTCACAAGATGTCTTGTCAGAGGGGAAGGGTTTGGTAATCAGAGAAATCTATGCCGGGACCGAGGATTGAAACCCGGCCGCTGGCATAGAAGTCTGACACCTTACCCCTAGACCACCAGGTCACCTACTATTTTATTTATTAATTAAAAAGTAAATGTATAAAGTTATCAATTGCTTGCCATAATGGTTACCATTATATTTCCTTATGAATTACTCTATATTTTCTCTTTATATTATTAATTAAATTAAGAATATACAAGAATTGTAGTTTTTTTCCCACCTACTGTGGTTACGCGTTTTTAAGTTTTCAAATAACGGGATACTTATAAAAATAAGAATGTAGTTTTAGTAAAATTAAACACGTTTGATTACAATAATTATTTAACATCTTGAGGGTACAGCCTTTTTGTAGAGAAGTATCTTAGCACTGCGGTATTCCATAGGATAATAAAAATTCGGTATCTTCAAAAACATTAAAATATCCTCAGTTATCTGAAAACTGTTTGTTGTGACCATATTAAGAGATTACTTTACTTGTTATAAGAATGTTATTTTCATGCTTCCACCAGTTTACCTTTATTTTATAGTTGCTAAATTTTGCACAAAGAGTCACTGAAAATGTGTAACATATTCATGATTTATGTTAAAGTTAGTAAATTATAATAAAAGTTTTTTAATTATATAGCTGCTGTACACGTTGCAACTATATTTCGAATTAAAAAGCAATTTTACTTAAAGAATTACAATGTTAGAGACGCGAATAAAGGACGGTGTTTTTCAGTTTTTATAGAAAAATTATTTTGATCAAATTTATATATCTTTCCAGTAGAAACCTAGTTTGATTTTCTTCGTATGGGGATATCAATAGTTCTTAAATATCTGTCAAGGGTCTCCTTGAATTTAATGGAAATTTTATCTCATCATTAAAAAAAAGTATCTCATCCAATGCCGTTTTGTTCATGAGAGATTTTCAAGTACTGTTGATATCAACATAATCATTGGTGACCTGGCGGTCTAGGGGTAAGGTGTCAGACTTCTGTTCTGGTGGCCGGGGTTCAATCCTCGGTCCCGGCATAGATTTATTTTCATCTCACAATCACCCTACCACTACACATTAGCGTAAGTGCGTACAACCCGAACGGGTAGTAAGACGCGGTGCTAATAAATAATAATAAATAATCAACATAATAATAAAATTAAACTCAATGTTTATACTGGAGCAATATTTGATTTATTTGGAAAAAAAAAATTGATTATAAAAACTACTAAAAACACTTAACTTTGCTTGAATACTCTTCCATCCCACCACCTTATAACCTTTGATTTCTGGACGCTTGCAGCGCGTCAAAGCGGGGATGTCAGTAACCTCCTTCATATATGGGATGGGAGTGAAGAGGGTATCCGAAGGGAATACATCTGCTCTAGAGTGAGGAAACATAATAGATATATCAAATGTAAACACTCCACGCCTTAACTCACCATGTAACGATCCAGTCCACTCAGTCGAGCTTTGAAGCTCAACTGGAAAATATATTACAGGGCGTCCACCATGAAACTCCACCGTGCTGAACTGTATGTCCTTGAAATGTTGAAATCTAGTATACATCGTAATCTGAAATCAGTTGGACACCTTGATCACCGGCTTCATTTAAGCTTATGAGCGTTTACTTTGTATTTTTACTCGATATAAAATAAATGTTACCTTGCAAAAAAAACCCGCCTCGGTGGCGTAGTTGGCTAACGCGCTAGTCGTGTAGAGCTCAACTGCCGCGGATGGGGAGATCGAGGTTCGAATCTCGGTCGGGTGAACTGGGGGTGATTTTTCCTTAATGGTTTTCCACTCTCCCCCCACGCAAATGTGGGTTCACTTCCTCTAATTCAACCTTCCCAATTCCTAATCCATTAGCGTAATTAGTACTTAAGCGTATAACCCGAACGTGTAGTAAGACGCGGTTCTAGATATTATTATTATTATTAAATATACATACACACGTGTCCATCACAGACTCGGCCTTAAAGTATGAATAAAGACTGACTCTGAACGTGTGTCGAATCTGGGGTGCTAAATCCTAGGTCCTGGTTACTATTACCTGGTCCAGGTGTCATTTTTTCAACTATTTTAAATTTAATTGTGAGGAACTAATGTAAAGAATGTAGTATCAAAATAGGCAAAGTGGGCAGTAAATAAAATTGCGTTAACTCCAACATTATTTTATGGATGAGAAGCGAGGGTTTGTCAGAGAAACACAAGAGCAAGATGAGTGCTTTGGAATGAGTTACATTAGAAATGTATGTGGAAAAACTCACACGGACAGAGTCAGTAATGAATGGGTGCTGAAGGAGTGCGTTTTGAAAGGGAATCTGATAGGTCATTGTTAAAGAAGCGTCTTACGTTGGTTGGGGCATGTTGGGATGATGAGTGTGGATCGAGTGACATAGCAAATATATGAAGGTAGAGTGTGTGGATCAAAAGGAAGGGAGTGGCCCTGTAGGACGTGGCTAAATATTGTAGATCAGCGTGCGTAAAAGAAAAATATGAAGAGTTTTAATAATAAAAGAGCATGCATGACTCTGTGTATGGGTGTTGTTGAAGCGAATGGAGTATGAGAGTATAGGGAAGTGTGGAGAAAGATAGGGAGGATGGATTGAATAATAAGTTTTTTTTAGCTGTATGCAAAGTTTCTTACCTAGTCCGTAAGGGAACGGCCTGATTATATATATAATGTTACGTCTGATGTATGTAACGATACGTGTTTGTATGTTTATGTGTGTGTACGTGTATGTAAGTCTATGTGTGTATATGTGTACATATATATGTGCACCTGTGTTTATGTGTGTACGTGTATGTAAGTCTATGTGTGCACGTGTGCGTGAATGTGTGTATGTGTGTGCGCACCTGTGTATGTGTGTTTATGTGTGTATGAGTGTGTGGTTTCCACCTTACGGACAGTGATATAATTACAATTATTTGCAGCCTGTGCGTTGATATTAATAAATTGGGTAGTTAAATTATACTAAAAATAATATTTTGGGATGGTAGCTTATTTTTGATAAGCGGGGTTTTGTTTAAATATGAAAGCGCTTAAGAAAAGAGTATATATTTCTACAGATAATATCAGAAATCTCCTTCATATTAAAAAAAATATTGTTTTAGAAAGAAATGCAAAATTGTTTTTTAAGTTTGCTTCATTTCCCTTTTTAATAAATTTACGTTGAGCTTTATATGAAGTTTACCAGTAACAATAATGAAACTGGAAAAGCGGTCTTATGCTTTATTAAATACTTTCCACCAACAAAAGTTAAGTTTTCAAGATGTTTACGACTTTTTTTTAGCTTGGAGAAGGGAGGGGAGGTGTCCAAACAGCGAGAAAGAAATATGTTCTGGTATGTGATGTTTTATGTTATACGTCTGAATGGAAGTTTAAGTATTTTAAAGAAGTATCGTGTTTTAAGTGGATATTAATACTTAAAGAGTGCATGGTCATATTTGTGTTATATTTCTTAACTTTGAACTTAAACTCCTGGGTTCGATACTGATCTAAAAAAATATTTATATGTTTTATCAGCAACTAAAATATTAAGTAAAACAGCGTTGCTAAATTATTTTCGTAATTAAAAAAAATCAATGCTTTTAACACTAACCATCTAACTTGTATCGGTGGTCTCATGGTCTAGGGAGTCACTTGACGTGGGGCATAACTATACTGGATTATGTTGATTATGATTATTAATGAGGGGGATGCCACGACTTGAATCCCAGCTGGGTGTTCTAGGTTTTTTTGTTTTTCTAAATTATTCTCCACTCTCCCTGTACGTAAATGACTGTATAATTACTCTAAATTTTACCTTATTTATACCCAATTCGTTTAAATATTAAGCATAGCCCTAATGGGTGGAATACGTGGTAAATAAAATCACATTTTAAAATAATTAATTTTTTTTAGCTTATAAGGATTGACAAGTATTAAGAGAATCTACCAATAAAAACTCGAATAAAAATGAATAAATAAATATAAGTGGGTTCCTTTAGGTTCATTAATATAATAGGTGTATTATCATTCTGATAGGAATAACATTTTAGAAGTGTTTTTTCTGTCAACCGTTATTAAATTTTATTATAAAATGTTTAATTTTACTTGTATTTATATTATATATCACTTTTGTAAACACCCATTGTGTTTATTTATGTTAAAACCATGTATTATATGTATTAGAAAAATACTTTATCTAGATAAAAAATGTACTTGCATGTACCGAGGCAGGTAAGAGAAGAATAAAAGAGTATAATTTTTAGCCCAAACAAATTATTCTTGTAAGAAACACATACACAGTACAATTTTCATATGAATGATATGTTATAAAATAAAATACAACCATTTTGTGGTCCAAAATAATAAAGTTAGTGTTATAATTAGTTATGTATTATAGGTGCAGAGGAAAAAGTTTGACGGATTAATATATGAAAGTTGATCTAGTAACTTTTATAACTATTTGATAAGTTTCTTCCCATAAAAATTATAAAGGTAGATTTTAACTGATAATTTAACCGTATTTGGGTGAAGGGAACTTATAAAAACAATTGTGTCGTTTTTATCACCATATTTGTTTAGTTTACCCGCATATATAGGAATGTTGAAGGAAGCATTTTGTACAAATCTACCCACATTTGCATAGGAGGAGAATAAGGCGAGTGTTTTTGGAGTTTTTATAGCAAAACATTTTTTCACCAAAATAACTTAAATAATTATGCATTAAAAACATAGTTTAGATTTTTTTACAACCTGATATCAACAGTTTTTAAGTATTTGCCTTGAGAATATTAGAATTTAATGATAATTTTTTTTAAATGAAGAGATTAATAATTTGTCACTAAATTCTAGGACACCCTTGGCAGATTTTCAAGAAACGTGGATATCAGGTTGTTGAAAAAAAAATTAAACTATGTTTCTACTGGAGAATTATTTGATTTCATTTGACGCAAAAAAAAGTGTTTATATAAAAACAGCAAAAATACTGCCTTTAGCTCACATTTTCTTCCTCTTCCTACCCCCTCCCCTTCTTTACCTCAGTACTAAGCTTTGAAAAAAAGAATCAAAAGTAATATATATAAGCAATCCCTTATTAATAAGTAATTACAGTTACGCACTAGTTGACTGAACAAACTAGTCGGTTTTCTCAGACGCGTATATATTCCCTTCTTCCAAAATTCAATCTTTTCGGCCCTCGTTTCTAACCTACCCCTCCTTCTGACGCCTCCAGGGATGGTTCCAAAGAAAATTGTAAGGCGGGTGGAGGAGCCCTTGCTTCTTTCAGTTGCACACGAGTTGCAATCCAGACAGGCGTGGAAGCGCATTGGTCACAAGTTCCACGAACTTTTGACTCCTATCTAATCTCCTCCTTCCCCTTATCCCCCCAAAAAAACTTTTTATTTCTACCTCCACGTTTTCTCCTTCTTCTTTCTCTCGTCTCTACTTCCACTTCTTACACGAGTAGCCCCAGTTGAGTCCTCGAGGGGAACATTGAAGAAAAAACAATAGACAGATGCTTCTGTTCCTTCGAATTCTTTACTTTTCCTGGGTTTTTTCATTTACTTTTGTTTATTTATGTGTTGTTTAGTTCAAATAGCGCCTCTGCTGTTGTCTCCTACTATTTGTTTTCTTACACGCTGGTGAAACATTGAAACGAAACATGTTGAAACATTAATAACTTAGTTTTTAATAAATGTAATTTGATAAAATGTTCTAACGAACTTTGCTTCTTGTTACTAATTAGGGCTACTCACATAGTTACGTTAACAGAAGGGAAAGACGTAAGCTGCTATAAATGAAAGAGAGTGAGCCAACACTAGCAAGACGAGAAAGCAAATTAACTGAGGGAAATACACCTCGGTGGACTCAGTTGGGATTTGAACCCTTACCCCTTCCCCCGTCCCCAACAGCGAAAGGTAAACCATACCAGGTGATACTAATGCTTTTCATAATGCGCCTCTCGTTTTGGGTGAAAAGTTTTAAATAATTTTAAATTTAATTATTTAATTACTTTTAAATGTTTACATCAAAGGCTGAACCGTGTATTTACAACTAAAATTATCCCATGTAGAATAAAATTTTCATAATAAATAGCCTAACTGAATGTTAGAAAAGTTAATAAATCTACTTTAGTTTTGATAAATATTAACAATACTTATAGAATTACATTAACAATAGAGTCAAATATAATCAATATTGAGTGGGAAAAAAGTTTTTTTTTATATATTTGATAAAATACACTTCCTATGAGGATTGGACTGTACATGTGAGCCGTTGACCAACGTAACTAATTAGTTTTTTTTAAACACACTGGCAGAATTCCACGAATGACACTAAAAAACAAACATTCTACCAGCATTTCTATTTTATTAATTTATCAATTTATTCTTATTATTTATTAGCAGAGTAAAAACACACACATATCTACAAAGTAGGGTCAACATTCAGTCACTTAACGGTGGACACGCAGATTAACCGTCAGGTGAGTCTAATTTGCTTTCCTGGTGTCAAGGTCATCATAGTTTTAATACCAGTCAATTGTACCTGGGGTGTTCTTTTATAAATAGTTTCTCACTATTCCTTCACACAAATGAGCGTACATTTCCCCCAAATACTTTCCTTACTACCCCTACCTCACTAACACAATTAAATGTATACGTCTAGAGACTTACTTTGAAATAAATAAATGTAATATAGTTAAATAATTTATAGTACTATACATTAACTCTATGACTCAATTCATAGAAAGGACCTTATCTGACAGCCATAAAAGTTACTTAAGCTACTTTAGTGTATTCATAGGACATATAATGTTATATACAGCTGTCATTTTGGATATTTTGTAACACCGTGTTAAACTGTCTGTTTGGGCTATACGCAAAATAACTAGTGTCACTAATGTATTAGAGATGGGGATGGTTGAAATTTGAAAAAGTGTACGAGAATTTGCGTGGAAAGAGAATTAAAACCTATTTAGAATAAAAAATCTTTGTACACCTAACCAGAATTCTAATTCCGTTTTCCCCGTCATCGGCATTACATTATAGTGTGAGTGTGACGCCTTAAGGTGTGGATGTAGGGGACGAGTGAGAAGGTAATTGTCTTTCCAGTTTTTATGTAAACACTTTTTTTTGAAAAAGTAAATCAAATATTGTTTCAGTAGAAACATAATAATTTAATTTTCTTTACATGGTGATATCATCAGATATTGAATATCTGTCAAGGGTGTCTGGGAATTTAATGACATATTATTCTCTTCGTTTAAAATCATTATCCTCATCTAATGCTGCTATGCTCATGATAGGTGTTCAAAAACACTTCAATATCACCATGCAAAGAAAATTAAAATCTATGTTTATATCGAAGCAATATTTAAATTATATTGGTTAAAACATATTTTGCTATAAAAATGACTGATAATAACACTGACCTTTTCTCGCGTACGTCCACATCCACACCTTAAACCATTCGGCCACGTAAGCGATTGTTATCAATGTTGACCGCAAACAAATATGTTTATAATTTCCAAAAAACTCTTTCTATAAAAGTTACAGTAGCCTCATGGCTTCTTTGGTGCTGACTGACAGCTTTGAAAAGTTACCAAACCAAATTATGTATCCTTACGCCGAACCATATGATCTATAAAAACATGTGTTTAGCAGCTGTCACTTCTGACAGTGAAAATATAGGTATATACCTAAATGTTGACTGTCAAAAGTCAACTGTGAGTTGTTAGTCAGCACCAAAGAAGCCACGGGGCTACTGTAGAATGTATAGCTCAGTTTATGCCTTTGATATCACTGTCGTCACCACCTTTCACGAAGGAATGGCCCGTGAGTAAGCATATCATCATCATTTGATGTTGGCGTGGAGATTACAGTTCGCGGTTTAATTACACTACTCTTTTCCCAGCGGCAAGCAAACATTACAACCTCACTTTTGAAAGTACGTTAACATGTTTGGTCTGTTAAAAATAAAGGTGGGCGTCAGTTGGATGGGTTAAATATAGCAGCTCAATCTCCATAAGCTTACTCTCACAAATGATTATACTCGAATGAGTGTGGCCAAATGTACCTGCCAAATTACTAACTCGGGAAATGTTGTTTATTTGGCCAGGGTTGAACAAAAAAAATGAGCAGAAAAACAATAGGTGGTAAACACCTTTTAGAAAAAATAGCCGTGATTCCTTAAAGGCACCACCTAGTTGAAGGAACGTGTCCTTGTATATCGGTATTTATAGTGATAACTACACTTCTGAAGCATAAAAATCACAAAAATCCTAAATTAAAAAAAACCTTTATACTGTTTACTGAGATGATTTTAATAATATAATAAAATGTTCAATGAGAAAATATGTCTATATTAATGGTTCTTCATTTGACCAGCTGAGGGCAAAAATAAGAGTATTTAGTAAATTAAAGCATTTTAAATGATCAAACAGGGTAATTATCAAATTTAACTTATTTACACCCGTTTCAGTGACCGAATGTTCTTATGCGTTATTCTCGTGATAAACTGGCCTGCCAGTGACGGAGATATAGGGGCGAATCTCAGTCAAGTTTACTGAGAGTAGATTTTCCTAAATGGGTTCCCAATCTCCTTCAACGCAAATGAAGTAGTATTACCTTTAAAATACGTCTTTCCTCATCTCTACTTCATTAGAGTAATTATAATAGATGCGTATAACATGAACCAAAATTAAGACGCCGTGATAAAAAAATAGTTAAAAAAATTAAGTGAAAACTCTAGTTTACGTTATCATTCACAAATCATAATGCTTGGGATAGGGCAGTCGAGTAGTATGCAAAGCTCAATATTTTTTTTACAAACATACCTAGTCACGCCGTTACTTTACGTGGTAGGCAAGAAACTGTGCATATAGCTCAAAAAACATCATCGCACTTGATCCATTATCACCAGTTTCCTCCACACTTCCCTACCCTTGCATACTTCCTTCGCTTCAACAACATCCATACACCGAGTAATACATGCTATTTTATTCTTAAAACTGTTAATAGTCCTCTTTTACACACATTCATCTATAAAATTTAGCCAAGTCTTATATAGCCTACCCCTTCCTTTTAATCCACACACTCTACCTTCATATATTTGTTTCATCACTCGATCCACACTCATCCTCTTAGCATGGCCAAACCTTCGTAAGACCCTTATTTCACAATGATATATTGTATTCCCGTTCAAACCACACTACTTCAGCACCCATCCATTACCGACTCTGTTCATACGAGTTTTTCCACATACATTTCTTAGATATCGCATTCCAGCCGCATTCAACTTGCTCTTGTGTTTTTAATGAGTGACAAACCCTCACTTTACGGGCTGAAAATCATGTTGGTATTATTAAAATTTATATACGGCCATATTTCGTCTTTCGATACTACTTCCTTCTTAGCAAGTCTCCACACACTTCCCATCACTCTCCGAGATGCATTCACCTGTCTTTTGATTTCACCAACCACCTTTACATTTTAACAGAACATTCTGCCCAAATACACCAATTCACTCACTTGGTCCAACAGTTTTACATTTATACTAAACTTGGATTGGCGTACTAAGCCAAATGCCCGGGCTCAATTCCCGTGTCCAGGTTTCATTTTTAAATTTTCAGAATATAAAATATAGATGGAGTAATCTTCACTAAAAGTATAAACAATAGTTTTGGCTATTTGATTATTATACTAAAATTACAATCATTTCCTTATCCGTTCTTATAGAAAACTATCACCTTAGTATTAGATACATTTATACGAAGATCCTTTCTGTCATCACATTCAAACAATTCAATGGGTTTTGGTAAATCTCTCTCACTCTCAGACATCAATACGCCATCATCTGCATATAACAACACACTCACACTCACATGGTCCATTTGTACACCGACCAAGTCCTCACAGGCATACCTCATACGGTTATCCATTAATACATTAAACCACCAGGGAAATATATAGCACAAACTTCCTTGTCTAACACTATGTTCAATGACAAACCATTCGATAAACGCTCCATTCGACCTAAAGCACGCTTTACTCCCATTATAAACAGGCATAATTCCACTTAATAGCCACGCATCCACACCATACTCTCTCAGAACACTCCACAGCATAATACTATTCACACGATTATACGAGTTTTCCATATCAACAAATCGACAAAACAATTTCTTCTTTACTACCATATATTTATCAATCAGTTGTTTTAATACAAATATCTGTTCCATACATTCTCTACCTGGCATTAAACACCCTTCTTGCACACCTCAAATCTTTTCTGCATTTTTTTTCACGCACTCTAATTAGAGACTCACAAAAACTTTGCCTGGAATACTCAACAAACCAATTGCCTTATAATGCTTACACTCATTCTTCCCGCGTTCGCCTTAATACCAAGGAACAATGACAGCACTCTTACAGTGACTAGGAACATTAGATATCCCTGCGCAAACATTGAACAACTCACACAATCTGGCAAGTAATACCATGCCCCCAAAACTAATAATTTCACTTGTGAGCCAATATACTCCTGCAGTTTTGCCATTATTTAAAATTCCGTATCTCCTAATACCTAAGAATCACTAAATATTTACCTCTTTATAATATTTTCCCTATTTTCTGCTATTTTCTTTACGTTTTCACCATCAATTGGTTAAAATACTCGCTCCGTTGCTATCTTAAACTCTCTTCATCCCAAATCTCACCAGGTCCATTGTAATGATATGGATTTTTCCTGTCTTTTTAATATTTGCGATCATATTTTAAAGTAAATATAATAATATTTCTTCTTTTCAG
>CABFOV010003427.1:0-66004 GCA_902141375.1 Timema poppense | reverse complement strand
GAGTCTTGTCAGGAGGTGAATGCGGTAAGTGTCTTCTATAATGTTGTTGTTTACGTCTGTCTTGTAAGCCCAATGCTACAAAAGTTATTTAATCAGATAAAGATAACTGACTTGCAAAAAAAAAAAAGTGTAGCCTCATAGTATTGTTAAAATATGTGACACCTATTTAATTCTAAGTCTCAACCTATCCTAAATGCTATACACTTTAGTATATTTTAAAAAGAAATTAAAAATATATAGCTTTATACATGAGAATAGGAATTTACTTACTAGACACATTGTATACTTAAAACACTTGCGTTATTAATGGCATATCTTAAAATTATATTTAAAAAAATAATTAATTATACCTATTATTACTATTCATTTTTTTGTGAATCATTTTATGAAAGTAACTTCTTTTGTTAAAGGAGACACCAGCATCCTCACTTATTGCTTGATAAGATCCTTTGAGAGCTAGATTAATTCTCTTGCCAACAACAAATTTGGCAACACATGAGTTGTATCGTTCAGCATTGATAGTAATGACGTTACGAATCAAACTAGGTGCATAATGAGCCACACAATGCATCACCAACATTATGTCAGTAAACAATCCACAACGTTTTAAAAAAACACTTATCTATAAGTCGGGCATATTTAATTTCATGCATCTCCACACTACAAATAAAACCCTCAAAGATTGTGTCAGCTTCCATGCTGGTGGAGCTTTTAGACCAATTTTTGAAACATTAATGTTTCTTTGATTCAGCATGTTTAACATCAGCTCTCGCACAAACAGAGCAATATGAGTTGTAAGCACCCGCAAATAATACTTCACCTGTACAAACGCCTACTATACATGCCTGTGAAAAACAAACTAATTGATTAGCTGATTTCTTTTTCAGTATTAGCTCAACAATTTGTGGGCTAGAAGAATCTACTGATTAATAGCACAATATGAGTGGACAGGAAGAAAATCCCTGGGGAGAGAGGGGTAAAGCGGTGAGGACGGGGGTTTCTATGATTTTTGTGACTTAATTTAACTTAATTTAACTAATTTAAGAATGAATATTATGCCCTAACAATTATACCTAAAATTATAATATATTTTAAAATTTTCTTTTTAGTACATTTAGCACTTTGCCTACTAACAGCTTAGCTAATCGTGAAAGGCTGATGAAAATTAATCCGTGTAGAGATGGAGTCGTAAAACAAAAGGGATAAATTAAATGTAGAAAACTAAACGGTCCCAGCATAGAGTTAGCTGTTTGCCAAACCATTCCTTCACCTCTGACAAGATGTGTATTAATCATAACTTGTGAATGCGTGGAATGCCAGGCCTCCCCCGTAGTTCGGATTCCATGTTTAATTGTAGGCCCTCCATTTCATCTCACAATCACCCTACCATTACATATTAGTGTAAGTGCGCATAACCTGAAAAGGTAGTAAGAAGCTAAGAGTTTAAGGCAATAAGACTTTTGACACCTGGTGCAGGTAGGCCTATGTATTCAAATGTTTTAATCCCCTGTAGATAAAAAAAAACTGATATCAATTTGACAATTATAATGTATTTAAAAAAAATGTTCTCGACAAATATGAATTAAAAGTATCGAAGTTTTGTTGAAATATTAAATTTATTATTTTTATTACTTTTATAAATATAGAATCTTGTTGACTAGGGTGTTTCTGATATTTCATGGAACATAGAGTGAACATATCCAGATCCAATTTTAAAACAAATAGGCTTAGTTTGATGATATAAGGCCTATCTTTCATTCATTATTTAAATATTATATAGTTAATGATGTACCAGTGCACATAAACAGAAACTACATAGTAAGTATCACAGAATATATTACGAGTTTCATCTTGGATACACTTCTGCATATATTTTCTTTTAGACCTACGGCATGACAAACGAAATATTGGGTATCGGTAACTATTATTTTTTGTCAAGGCCTAAGTTAAACTACGGCTTATTTTATATTATAGTTTGAAATATATTTGAAATTAATTTTAATGCACTAATTTTTTAATTAATGGTACTTTAGTATAAAATATATTTACCACTACAGACAGAGTTATAAGCTGTTTTGTATGGTTGCTTGGCCCATGCACCATCAGCTATTGCACGGATTAAGGGAATCCCATTTAATTCTACTCTATTTTCATCAGTAGCTAAAGCTGCCTCTTCCTTTCCCGCATCAATCATCGCTTCAATTGCCGCATAGTTGTAAATTTTAGCAATTTTAGGTGACCTGGTGGTCCAGGGGTAAGGTGTCGGACTTTTGTGCTGGGGTCCGAGGTTCAATCCTCGGTCCCGGCACAGATTTAACTGATAACCAAACCCTTCCTTCACTTTTGACAAGACATCTTGTGAATGTGGGGAATGTCAGACCTCCACCGTGGTTGGATTCCACATTAAACTGTAGGTCCTCCATTTCATCTCCCAATCACCCTACCATTACACATTAGCTTAAGTGCGTATAACCTGAACGGGTAGTAAGACACGGTGCTAATAATAATTTAGAAATTTTACAGTGGAGCTTCTGATAAATTTTTTGAGACGCTGGAAACATCCAAAACTGAAAGAAGTTCCTTCAACTGAGAGAACCCTCCCCCAGTACTCACAATCCCATGCACTGCAGGTGTGTTTGCGTCCATGTATATTGAATTCTTCTGTGGATCTTTGGTCAAAATGACTTCTTTTATTTTCTAACTATTACAATACAAACTAAATTAACTTATTCATTTTTTTTTATTATTTTGTCATGATCATATCTTTTAGTGTACAGTCAAATGGCTCATGTTTACTAATATTCTGTCGGTGACCTGGTGGTCTAGGGGTAAGGTGTCAGACTTCTATGCTGGCGGCCAGGGTTCAATCCTCGGTCCCGGCAAAGATTNCCAGGGTTCAATCCTCGGTCCCGGCAAAGATTTATCTGATTACCAAACCCTTCCTTCACCTCTGACAAGACATCTTGTGAATGAGAGGAATGCCAGGCCTCCACCGTGGTTCGGATTCCAAGTTAAACTGTAGGTCCTTCATTCCATCTCACAATCACCCTACCATTACACATTAGCGTAAATGTGTATAACCCGAACGGGTAGTAAGACGCAGTGGTAATAATAATACTAATATTCTGAAATTTCTTAAATACATAATCAAAATCTACAATACGGCGTCCTTCAAATGTATATGATTTGATTTCTTTGGACTCATTGAATGAAGGTTATTGCCAAAACACTGAAAGTTTAAACCCCAGGTCAATATAGGAGAGGAACCTGTTGCTAGGACCAGAGGAGAGACAAGCAAAGGCCCTAGCCATCCAAGCCAAATATCAACAAAGATACGCCCAACCCCCACGAAAGTCAGCCAAGCCTCTCCAGGAGAACGACCTCGTATTAGTCCTGACCCACCCACTCTCCAACGCCACAGAAGGGTTTCACGCCGGGTTCGCTCCCAAATGGGAAGGTCCACTCAAAATCCAGAAATGAAGAGTGGAAGAAGAGGCACGACAAGAACTTACACCTGTGGCAACTCCAGCGTTCTCTGTGGACAAGGTTGTCAGCCTAGTGCAACTCCAACTCAAGGGATCGACGATGGAGTGAAAGACTACGACCCCGGGACACGCGGGCACAGTAAGACTAGGGCCCCAAAGTAAGGATCTTCACAGTCAAGGAACAATAGTGCGCTGCTGAAAGAACAATAGTGCATGGCGCGAGAATGTGACAAGCAAACATAGTGCAAGGTATGAAAACGTCACAACCAAGTGAGCAAATGGGTAGGCACAAAGACACTCCAGGACAGGGATGGGCGGCACTAACCCAGAGACAACTTTGGTATCTGGCAACCGCTACTGTAAACCCGAACGTATGATGTAAGAGGGTAACGTTAACTATAACCACTCTATCCCATGAATGTAGGTTTAACGAATTTTATAGCTTTGGCTCTGACCATCTAACTTGTAAATATAGATCTAAGGAGTTTATATATAACTTAACTTATGAGATCGAGATTAGGGGCCACCGCGTGCAAGAGCTTCAACAATTAAGGAGGGATTGTTATACCCAAACCAACCATGCCTTGGCCGGTCCTTGCATGGACCTGGTGTAGTAAGAGGTTAGTACGCTCTTGCACAACCTTCCCCTGTCGTCCAACGCTGTGTCAGGAGAAGGGATGCACGCGCTGTACCAACACCCCCTCCACCCCAGTCTGACGGACGGCTGAGGGGGATAAACGCGGCTGGCTCCTAGCTCAGATCAGTACCGGTAGCAATAGCGGGCCATTACAACTGGTACTAGTTTTGTAAACCTCGTCCACAGTAAATCATCAGTAAATGGGTCTGTAAGCATAATACGGGTAATGAGTTATCAGTCTCAAACCCTCCCTTCCTCTCCCTGCCTCACCACGTTGCCTTGAGTGCCGAGGTCTTCTTCCTCTCCCTGTCACACCGCGCCATCTTGAGTTCCGAGGTCTCCTTCCCCTACCCTCTACAACCCGGCTTCCACCCTCCCCCACCTAGCCACCCGTGTGTGATCATCCCCTTATAAACTAA
This sequence comes from Timema poppense, assembly GCA_902141375.1. Lineage (NCBI taxonomy): Eukaryota > Metazoa > Arthropoda > Insecta > Phasmatodea > Timematidae > Timema > Timema poppense. The sequence goes on along the minus strand of CABFOV010003427.1, from coordinate 61,463 downwards.
TGCCTCCGTCAGTCTTGCGGTAACCAGCTCGGGAACAACATGGGCTTTAAGAAACGCACCGTATAGGCTCGACAAACAAGACAGCAGAATGCACAGAACCAATCCAGCGGAAATAACAACCCTACCACGCAAGGGCCCAGTACTTCGTGAGCGGGATATTCAACTCAGGGGCCCATACACTACCAAGACGGCGGCACGCTAGCCACCCCGGCTGCCAGAACCTTGGGTATTAGCCTCTCCCAATTCACCGAGCCAGTCTCTCCCCGATCACACCACCTCCCTCGCACTCCCATATACTTTTACCCCAGCCACTACTCCCGCGAATCGCCACGGTGCATGATCCCCTGACTCCAATCTCCCCACTCAGTCCCGGTTATCACCTGAGATCATTCCCTTAGCTACACCCCGCCGCTCTTACTCCTTCTCCCCTACACCAGCCAACGAGACCCCCGAGTGGGCAAACTCCCCCAAGCCAAGATCCACAAAGTCTTGAAGAACCTCCAGACGACCTTTGACTTCACAGCGCTGAAGTAAACTCCGCTATCTCCAGACCAGCAGATAGGTAAACAACGAGTCTCCACAAGATAGCACAGAATCGACTATCAAAGTTTACTACTACTATTTTAATTATTATTATTAATAATACGATATATTACATAATTTTGAGCTACATTTCTTTCTTCTTGCACTGACAGTCAAATGTGTACTTCCTTTTCTTGCCACTCTTCTCAAACCACAATAGCCCAAAACAATAAATCACAGGTAAAACTAAAAAAAAACCACTCCCTCTTCACCTGAAGGGATTCATCTCTCTTCTGAAGGAATGGAAGTCTAGTTCATTAAACTTCTTGTGACAGCCTGTCAGATGGCCGACCAAAGTATACTTCCGCCCCAACAAGAACAGATGGATCATGTAACCGTAGATGGTGCTAGCTACCAGACAGGTCTTGAAGCAAAATCATACGTTTGGAAATATAAGTTTTCTCGAGAACGAGTGAAATGTTTATGTTAATATTTTCAACACCTCTTCTTAGATAATGTATCGATGTTTTTCTCTTGTTACATTTTCTTATTTTTTGTTATGCAGACAAAAGTTTACTATTGAAAAATGTCAATATTATTGATAGTTGATCACTGTTAAAATTATAGGTGTTCAGTCTCTGAACTGTATATATTTAATATGGTAAAATAGCCTCTGTGGAATAGTTTGTTTAATCTAGTTCATTTTGATTTAGTTCCCTATTTTTATTGGTTTGTATGTGTTCATTGTTCCTTGTTATTTTGGTTCCCGCCGATTCTGAACTTCCCTCCCTTTTTTTGTGAGTGGAAAGGAGGGGGAAGGTAGGTCGTTGGTTGCTTTTTTGAGTTCAGTTCAGTGTGGGACTCTGTTCGCGTTGGGTGTCGGCTATGACGTCCACAGCTTTTGCTTTGTAAATTCTTAGTTATGTGTGATTCTGTGCTTCAGGCCCTAAAGGGGCCTCTTTGCTCCAAAACCACTGCCAATCTTCGAGAATTGCCGAGGAATTAACGACCTTGTTCCCTATTCCTTCCTTTACTAACCCACAAGGTAAACCTCCATTTTCGCGGGACCTTATTTAGTAGAGGTAAGCACTTGTCACATTGTTATATACAGTCCACCTTTTATCGGTTTGGTTTTTTTTTTATGCTAATAGTTTGTTGACTAGAAAGAACAATAGGGGAGGTGTGTATATAAAAAGTACAACTTAATCAACATGATTCTATCCTTGAACAAACTGTTTCTGAAAAAAAGATTTGCAAAACAATAACAATTCTTGAAGCTAGCTGTTTGTTCCCACGGCTCTGCATTTCCACGCCAAATGAAAAGGGCCAATCACCTTAAGAATAATAATAATAATAATATTAGCACCGCGTCTTACTACCCGTTCGGGTTATGCGCTTTTAAGTACTAATTACGCTAATGGATTAGGAATTGGGAAGGTTGAATTAGAGGAAGTGAACCCGCATTTGCGTGAAGGGAGAGTGGAAAACCATTTAGGAAAAACCACCCTCAGTTCACCCGACCGAGATTCGAACCTCGATCTCCCCGTCCTCAGCAGTCGAGCTCAACACGACAAGCGCGTTAGACAACTACGCCACCTAGGCGGGTCCTTAAGAATACATTAACTAAAAATAAACCCATAAAGTGCAAGGAGACTATCATAGTTCCACTTATTTAAAGGTAAAATACATTTTTAGAGTTTCCAAGGGACTGTGGGGAAGGTGTTGGCTAAGGTTGTATAGTACTTAAAAGAATTTTATTAATCCTAATATGTATTATATAGTACATATAAGTAAAAAGGTATTTTGAAAGTTACATTGGCTGACAAAAATATTTTTTTCTTAGTTTTAAAGATAAAACCAATATAATCTAGCATACTATATGAAAATGATAGCTGCAAATTAACACGCCAGGTTTTTATAACATGGAATATCAATGTTATGCACTAGTGTTAACTGTAAAGTAATGAAACTTTACAGACAGAGTTTTAAAATTCATAAATTACTTTTAGACTTCAAACTTTAGACGCCAACTATCCTTCAAAGCACCTACTTACATTACAAGTCCTCTAAAAAAAACTAAATTATAGGTTTCTAAATAGACGAAACTATGGTATTTATTTTAAGATTTAATATTTATTTAAGTATGCAACAAAAAAGTCACTTATCAACATTTAACACACTAGATTTCACTCCAAAAAATAATATATTCTAGTCTTCCTATTATATGAGAAATTAAATACCTTGATTTCATTAACGTACACACAAAATAAATAAATACATAAACATAATAAATGTAAACAAAATATGTCATTATCTTAACCAAGAGCAAGTCATAAGAGTTCCATAAACCTCCTGAATACAAATATAAAGTATAGGATTTGAATGTTTCCATTTATTTCATACATTTTTTAAAATACTGGTAGGCAATAAATCATAATATAAATATAAATAAATAACTTAATGAATAATTAATTGTCATGAAAGACCAAAGAACTGAACCCACAATATTCCTTTATGTTACTAGAAAACTAAAGATAACAAAAACACAGGAAAAATGGCGCCAAACGACTATTTTAAACTAAACATTAAAAAGCATAAAAATGTAGGCCACAAAGTTCACAGTTAAAAACACAATGAAACACATAATTATAAACCTTTCGGCATAAAGCGGTCCTATTCTTCAGTTGGAGAGAGTATAATACTAAATGGACTATGATGGCAGCATGGCTAGGAGTAGATCTTGGTCACTTTTACACTGATATTGCCCGTTTCTTGATTTTTATTTTGTTTAGATTCTGTAGTTCCCTGTTCAAACTTGTGTCTTGACTCTTGGTAGATGAATATGTTTTTTATATTATACTTAATCAATTAATTATTAAATTATAAGTTATTGTTTTTGTTTATATAAAAGGACTGATTTATGTGGGTAGGCCTTCACGGAAGAAAAGAAGAGATGTTAATCTAAGGTTGAGACCAGGGAGTGCCTAGATTTGGTTATATATTAGTGAGCAAGTTCCCACCTATGAAGTATTGCAACTATTGGGGAGGTCTGGTATTGCTATAGTACAATAGCACGAGTCAAAATCTACATTGTGTGTTTGGGCATGAAGTGCTAATGGTTTGTTTGTCAGGGTCGTGATTGTTATAAAAACGGTGACCATTCATTTGTTGTCGGAGTGTTCCTGTGGTAAGGCAAATGTATTCATTGTAACTGGTATTTAAGATTTTCTGTGGAGCAGCCATAGTGGTCTTTCATTGGGGTGTTCCATTTGTGTGAGCCTGCTGTTGAATGAGGTGGAAGGTTGGTGAATTTTGTAGGTACTTCATTTCGGTTTGTTGCAGGCATAGGCACTTTTAGCCTGATGTTGTTTGTGGCTGGGTCAAGCAATTTAGGGCGAACCAGAATGTGTAGGAGATTGGGAGCGGGATTCTGTTGAGAAAGTTTTGTGTGAGAGTTTAGGGTATTGAAGCCTGTGTTCTGAGGAAGACTTTAACAAAATATCAACATCTTTTCAAGGCTTTTACAGCCAGAGGATACCCTAAGCACATAGTCAACAGTCAACTAAATCGAGCTCTATCCAATCAAGAGCCTATCAAAAAGCAACCTTCCAATTACATACTGCTCACCACCCAGTATTAATAAGGACTAGACCAACTCAGATTTATCCGGAACACAGGCTAACATATTCTAACCTCATCACCAATTATACAAAATCTTCTCAACAGTGATTCAAGAATCACATTCANTAATATTAGCAATATTCCTCTTCAGTGTTCACCCTAAATCGTCCGACCAAGCCACAAATATCATCAGGCCTATGCAGAAATCGAGATGCAGTACCTGCAAAATTCACCAACCTTTCACCTCATTCAACAGCAGGCTCACACAAATGGAATACCACATAAAAGGCCACTATGAGTGCTAAAAAAAATCTAATAAATACCAATTACAATGCAACTACTGCATTTTTGAATACATTGGCCTCACCACAGGAACACTCAGACAACGAATGAATAGTCACCATTTTGATACCAACCACGACGACACCAACAAATCAGTAGCACTTCATGCCCAAAGAATAATGCAGATTTTGACGTACACTATAGTAATACGAGCACTCCCCAATCGTTGCAATGCTTCTCAGCTTCGTAGGGGGCAACTTGCACACAAATATATAACCAAATCTAAGCACCTCTTGGTCTTTACATTAAATAACTACATATTTTTTTCCAAGCAGGCCTACTCACATCATTCAGTCATTTCTATATAAAACAAAATAATAATTTCTAATTAAATATAATATAAACACAACAAAGTCTAAAGAGGTATCTGCAGAGTAAAAAAAAAAAAAAAATTCAAGAAACAGACAACAGTATCTAAGTGACCATGACCTTAAGCCTTTTTGACATAGTCCATTTGGTATTTTACTCTTTTTTGCTGAAGAAGGGAACTTATGTACCCCGAAAATTTCATAACTATGGGCCAGTTTCATAGTCAAATTTAGTACGCCTCAAGTGCGGCGCTACACTAAGTTCATGAAGACACCTACCTAAACCAGAATGGAACGGCCCATTCCATTCTGGTTTAGGTAGGTGTCGTCTTGTATTTAGTATAGCACCGCACTTGAGGCGTACTAAGTTTGACTATGAAACTGGCCCTATATGTTTTGTTGTGTTTTAATTTTTAACTTTCAGGCCTACAGTGTTCTGGTAATCTCTTTTCAATGTTTAATTTAACGATAGCAAAAGTCATGGATAAGATCCCTTGCATGTAGAACAATATAATCACTTGAAAGTTAGACATCAAATTGTTTCTTTTTACTTTACACTGAGTAATTAAGTATTTTCACCAGCATTAATTTATGTGACTAAACTATTTAAATAAATTGTAAGTACTCTCATTTCTTATAACATTGATTGAAGGAAAATTGTATTGCACACACATGATTTCACTTTGAGTGCAATTTCATTTCATACAGCTTGGAATTAGAATGACTAAAAAAATTACATTTCATTACTAGAAGACCGCTTACATTATATATATATATATGTATTTTATATTCAGAAAAATCAGTCTCACTTCAAAACAGACATAAGATTTAACATTTTTGGTAAAATAGTTTCTGTCCTGCATATATTATTACTTTGCATCAGCTGAAATAAAAATAAAAAATCACAACTTTTATATTTCATTCACCTTATTTTAAAGTGTAAATGTATCCTCAGTCAAACCGTTATAGGATACACATTATTAATTAAACCATTAGAATAAACACTTTCAAACTACATTTACTTCAACAAATAAATAAAGAAAATAATATTTACCATCTATAAACCTATATCATTTTTCCTTGATGTTTATTTTGAATACATTTTAAATCCGTCTTCTTATACTTAGAGAGCCAAATATTAAAAAACGTTCTCTTGACCACTATTTTTTTTAGTAATACAAATCACATTTTCCAACCACAATGTTTTGCTTTTAATTTCACTAACACTGATTTTTACAAGAGTCCCTTTAACAAAGATTCAACAATAAATATCAACAACTGTTTAAAAGGGAACATATTGTAGACAGATTCAACATTTTTTTAAATCAGAAACCAAACATAGCTTTCTTAGAAATATGATTAGTTCCAGACATTTGACAATCCATTCATAGTGAGAATTAAAAAAAAAAAAATTTGTTATTCCTTAAGACATTTTAATAATAAGAGGAACAATATTAATAAACTAAAATATTACAAAATAGAAATAGGGCTTCAAACTTAAGGAACATTTTAACTGGTTTTGATCAAATTTAAAATAGCTACAATGATAATTTAAAACGAGTGAATTATCAAATTTACTGAACATATTAGAAAAGAAATAAACATAAATTTTATATTGTGCTAATGAGAGCTATTTTAACTCACAAACTGGTTTGTCTAATTTTAAATTCTGTCAGCCAAACCATTTTATAGAATATTAACTGTCCAAGTTATATTTACTGACAGCGATAAATAACCATACCGATTTTTAAAACTTTTTAAAAGTAAAAGACAGCCGCTTCCATTTTGATTAATGTTTAATTGCTTTCCAAGAAAAGCTAACACTTCTGGAATATCATTCAGTATTCTTAGTAATTTTTTATGTAGTATAGATTTATAAAAAAACATGGACCTGTACAAAGTAGAAATTAACTTTTTAGCCAATAAATTAATTACAGTCAAATCTCAACAACATTTACTATGCTTGGACAAAAAAGAAATATAAATGGTAGAAAATGAAATTAGAATATTAATTAAAATACATGTTTCACAATATTTGCAATATTGTTGAAAAATTATATCGGAACATTAAAACCGAAGCATCTACATTTAGTTTATGTGACAGTGAGATTCCTTAAGATAATATGATCTTACAATGAACAGGGTAGTTCTTTACTTACTATTTAAAGCGTCTAATGACTTTGAATTATTTTCATATGCTAAACCATAATTCTATTTCTCTGACAGTCACTTTTTAGTCGGATAATAAATCTCAACAAAGTTTGAATCAACACTGATGAATTCTCATTCTTAAAACTAATGTAAAACCATTCACATAAAATTGGTTTACAAGCGAATTTCTGTTTAAAAACAAAAACTTTTAAAGAAATAATAATTCATAAAGTATAGGGTTTTCCTTAAGGAATGGATATTTACTCAAAGTTATTGTAATGCTAAGTTATATAAATTTAAATTATTGAGGTTTGACTGCACATAGGGTATTCTGGAGATTAAGGACTAGTTTCAATGTCAGACTGAGTACGCCTCAAGTGTGGTACTACACTAAATACAGGATGACATCTACCTAGCCCAGAATGGAATGGGCTAGTTTTGTATGCAAAAGTGGCCAGTTCCATTCGAGTTTATGTAGGTGTCATCTTGTATTTAGTATAATGCTGCACTTGAAGCGTATTCAGTTTGACTATGAAACTGGCAATTATTTTACTTTAAAAATAAAAATTTGTCATCGATCATTTATGAAAAATAATAAAGATTGAAAATACTCCAAACAGTTCCTTTTTAAGTGAAATAAATGCATGCTTAATTGTGCACAGCAGCAGAAGCTTGTTGTAGCCTCTCTAATTCCTCAAGTGAGAGCATATTTGATGATGAGGGTACTGGCGGCATGTCTGGCAAGTTGCCTGCTCTCGCCTGGGCCAAGAGTTCTGGTGAAAACCATCGAGCCAGCTGATCACTTGTAGGGGAAGTGTTGCCAGGAAGGTGTTGATGCGGATTCATAGAATGAATACCTATAACAATAAATGTTTTAAATAGATTGAATCATGTCACAGATAGTAGTAATAATAAAATCAAAATACCATTTATATAATTTTTTTTATGTACATTATTTTGGTCAAAGGGGAAAGAACAAACTCTTTAAAATTACGCTTACCTATGTAGTCATATGAAGACATTATCCATAAAAAAACCTCTTTAAAAATACTATCCTATATGTAGTAATATAATGACAATACACACACAACCAAGTTTTCTTGGCTAAAAACACTAATGTGTTAGGGTTAAGGAAGGTTGGATATATGAAGTGTACCCGCATCTGCATAGCAGAAGAGTGGAAAACTATCTAGGAAATTGAACTCACAGTACACTCAACCAGAATTTTAAATTTGCTCTCCCATCATAAAGCCCAATCTGATTCAAGAATGATGCTTTAGACGGGGGGTGGGGGGTGGAATTGTATCCATTTAGACATTTCTTAAACAAGCACCACAAATAAAAAGTCTGATTTATATCCATTATCATAATACCCACAAAATCCTGAATTGTATCCATTCTGACAGTTTTCAGATAAACGACTTTAACAAAAACCGTGATTTGTATCCATTCTGAATGGTAGCCATTCAGACATTTTCTTAAACACACATTACAAATAAAATGTCTGATTTGTCTCCCTTTTCACAATGTCCACCAAATCCTGAATTGTATCCACTTTTTCCTAAAGGAGCGCCACAAATAAAAAGTCTGAATTGTATCCACTAGAAATATTTGCATTATACCCCCAGAATCCTGAATTGTATCCATTTAATTGCAGTACTACTTGTCTGATAATGGCTACAGAAGAAACTCGCCTTAACTCATTCCATGTTTACTAGAGAGCAGCACTTATCCTTAACTCATTCTGGGGTAACTAAAGAGCAGCACTATCTCTATATTAATATAAAAAATATATTATTTTTACTTATTGTTTTATTACTTTAAAATCTAAACACGGATTTTATTGATATGGTTGTATTGACAACTCTGCAAAGTTTGTGTTATGTTGGCTATCTCTATATCATACTCCCTGTAACTGTATCTTACTGCTAGTAGTTTGTTGGTCTTTTTACTGGTCAGTTGTTTTCTGGCATACATTATGTTAAATACACTGTTTACACTATGTCAATGCGTGTGTGATTTCGTTTCATGGCTTATTAATCCTAATATATTTTACGACTTATTTTTATAAACATTACAGAATATATCTGTGATTAAGGTGCTTGTTCTCTCTATATATATATATAAACTAGGGTGTCGAACAAAAAACATTTTTGGGTATATTATTTAAATAGATATAATGAAATGTACTAAAACAGTTATGAAAATCATTCTAAGCAAATATAAATCAATTTGATATGATTGGTTTTAAAAGTTAAAAGTGTTACATTGTAATTGTGATGGGTATAATACAACTTGTTATTTTGGCTGGCAATAGTTTACGACAGTTTTTCAAATGCTCTAGTTATGAAAGTGGGTTGGATTTATAAGTCAGCCAGACTGTCCACGAAATGTGATTCCCGCGAGCACAACAGCATATTTTTTTTATGAAATATTGGCATGGACTGGCTTTCGGAGGGAGGAACAGGCCCTTGAGGCCCGTTGACACGGTCTTAGTGGACTAATGCAAGTTTAGGGGTATTAGCTTACTAACATGTTAGTTGTGTTGACACGCATTTTTCACTTGTATTAGTATCGCTTATAAAAACATGGCTGAGGATTAAGAGTGGTGATAACTGGTCTCTCTATTGGAGCCATTTTTTTTATCTCTGTGTCTCATTTCTCGTTTGGGTAATTTATACGCATATACTAATTACGCTTATGTGTTAGGAACTAGTAAGAGTGAATTTAGAATAAGTAAGGGCGGCCACATAAATTACAATTTTTCATAATTAGTTGACCTATTTAAAAAAATTGTTTTATATAGACAACATAAAAAAGTTTGTGATTTGTGTGTCTCCTATTTCTTAGTTCCTTAATACATTAAAATATATTTTAGTTGATCCCAAATAATTATTAAATTATTTTACTTGATTTGTTAACTTATTTAGAATACATGTTAAATAAAATTAAACTCAAATAAGGTTAATAAATCCCAATACAACCAAACTCGGTAGGGCATTCTTTTAAGTAGGTCCAACCCAGGATTTTTCAACCCTATTTTAAATATTGGTATACTAATAACAAAATATATTGTTAAATTATAGGTAGGCCTAAAATATATTTTTTTAAATAATAATAGGCCTAAATTAATTTGTAGATTAGTTTAGATATAAACTATATGGTTTGCTATGAGACAATAATATTATGTTGCGTATTTACTCAAGTTGCCAAAGCATTACTACAAAGTGTTAGAAGTGTATGTACGGCTGAACATTGTTGATTAAAACTTATAAACATTCGTTAAAGCGTCAAATACGTAGATTGGAAAACTTGTCGGTGATTTAGTGTAAAAATCACCGGACATTCATACCTTAATTGCCGATAACACGTATATTATGTTTCCGGAACTAATCACGGTACTACAATGTTTTATTATTTTTGATTGTATATTTAAATAAAATTACACATGCCATGTTAATTGGTAGGAAATAATAATTTGATGAATTATTTACCGATATTAAATAACATCTCTCAAAAAAGAACATTTACTATATTTACATAACATTTTATTTTGGATACTTCTTTAGAATATGTACACCTTATATTACTTTACAAATATTCTATAGTGCAACATCCCTTGCATTCTTATCTCTATAAATCCGGTGCTTAAAATTCCACAAATAAGTGTCGTCCCCTCACACACAATTTTTATTTTCCGCCATTTTGAATTGTCTACCTGCATTAGTAAAGTTGGAAGGTGACCAACTTTTTTCAGTTGCAAGTGGACTTGCATGTTAGTAGCTTGCTTGTCTGTTTACACGGTGCAAGCTGTGCGCGCGCAGCCAAATTAGTGAACTTGCATTAGTCAACTAACATCGTGTCAACGGGCCTATAGTCTGGCCCAGAAGTATGAGTCATAATACCAAAGATATTAGGTATCTATTTATTGTTTATGTGTCTTGCTATGGGTAGGGGTGGGGAAAGGATAGGCTCTCAGATTGAAAAGGTATAAGAAAGTTGAATAAGAAGAAAAATATTGTTGGGAGAATTTGTCAGGGTCATGCATATATAGTTAGATGTTTATTTCTATAGAAATACGATAATGGGTGGATATATCAGGGGTACAACAAATGAGGTAAAAATTACAAGTTCACCAATTGAATAGACACAACATATGATTTTGACATAAGAGGAGTTAAAACAGAATTTTAAATAAAAATAAATTTGTATATATATTTTTTCTTATGTCAAATCGGGAGTTATACCTGGTCTAGGCCTGCGAAAAAATATATTGTTGAATAGAGGATAATAGGACCGTCATGGCTCAGCTCTGTGTACGTGACACAAATTCTGTTTTTGAATCTGTAGCGCCTTAAAAAACGTGTAAACAAGGATTTTCCTGAAAAAAAATCCCATACTTCCTCAAACTTTGGTCACATTGCTCAGATCTTTATGGTCTAGGCCTATGCACACTTATATATTTGGATAGAAAATTGAATTTCCTATCAGGGCCCCTCTCTGTGCTATTGACACAAATTCTGTTTTAGAAGCTGTAGTGCCTTAAACAAAACGTGTAAACGAGGATTTTCATGAAAACTATTCCGTTCTTCCTCAATATTTGGTCAAATTGCTCAGATCTGTAGGGTCTAGGCCTATGCACACTTATATGGTTAAATAGAGAATTGAATTTCCTATCAGGGCCTTGCTCTGTGCTCTTGACACAAATTCTTTTTTAGAAGCTGTAGCGCCTTAAATAAACTTGTTAAGAAACTTAAAATTTTATATTAATATTGTATAAAACACCTGTATTGTATAATTCATCTAGCTATTCTAGAGCACTCTTTAAAATCCAAGTTAAAATTCATATAACTATAAATTTTTCAACTTTGTAATATAGTAACATATTTAGTTCGTTACAAGCCTGCGTTTTACCCCAAATTCCCCAAAATAAACGTTTATGTGGGTGTGGAATAGTTCAAGCAGGTTATTCAGTGTGTGAATAATAAGGCGTCGTTAAAGTATCTACTGCTGTCAATTGTCATAACAATAGTATTTAAATACAGTATTGCCCACAAGATGATAGTAGGGTTTATATATATAGAACAAGCACCTTAATCACAGATATATTCTGTAATGTTTATAAAAATAAGTGGAAAATCGGTGTTTAGAATTTAAAGTAATATGACAATAAGTAGAGAGATTATATTTTTTATATTAATATAGAGAAAGTGATGCTCTCTAGTTACACCTGAATGAATTAAGGATAAGTGCTGCCCTCTAGTAAACATGGAATAAGTTAAGGCGAGGTTCTTCTGCTGCCATCTATCAGACAAGTGGTACTGCAATTAAATGGATACAATTCAGGATTCTGTGGGTATAATGCAAATATTTCTAGCGGATACAACTCAGACTTTTTATTTGTGGTGCTCCTTTAAGAAAATGTCTGAATGGCTACCATTCAGTATTTGGTGGACATTATGAAAATGGATACAAATCAGACTTTTTATTTGTAATGCATGTTTAAGAAAATGTCTGAATGGTTATCATTCAGAATGGATACAATTCAGGATTTTGTGTATATAATGGAAATAATTACAGTGGATACAAATCAGGATTTTTATTAAAGTCGTTTATTTGAAAATTGTCTGAATGGAGACCATTCAGAATGGATACATTTCAATCGTCTCCTTTAGACCATTCGATCCCAAAAGCCAGTTGCACCCAGGTAAAATTTATAGTGATGGTTTTGAGAATAAAAGGATCCTTTTTTGTATTACCCTTGGGGTAAACCAAAATTGATAACCAAAATTAAATTACTCTAATGAAAGCAGAGCCCTGTACAAGAACTAATTATCTTAGTTTGATAACATTTTAGGGTTGCCACTATTATCTTATTACAAAATTCCCTGTATTTTCCATGTTTTCTAAATGAAATTTTCAGACACCTAATAAATATAAATATAGAGGCATTAAATTGTGTTTTAAAGAAAATTTTAGAAATGAAGAGTGGTAATTTGTAATTGGAGGCATGTTTTATTGTGCAAGGTAAACACATGTTTCAGAATTATTTGGAAAAAGGATGAGAAATGAATGACATAAATTTTCGAGAAAGAAAAATTGGTTATATTTGCTGTATGCACTAAATGGAATGAAAGAAGAAAAAACGTGGAAATAACAAAAATATAATTTTGAGTTCAAATGTTGTGTATATATATATATACTTAGAAGAATGTCTTGATATATATATATATATATTTAGAAGAATGTCTTGATTTAAAAAACATTTTAACCAATCATATATTGTATATGTACTGTATTAGACTAAGTAGCTCACACACATTGTGAATAATAATTTACAATAATGAAATTAACATGTGATTTTCCTGGCTCATTCAGGTGCATTTCCTCTAATAACCTGCCATTCTCATCCCTACCATATTGTAAAATTTATTAAAAAATAAATAACATAGTCAAATCTCAATTTAGCGGGGTAATGGAGGACTACTAAACCCTGTTATATCAATTTCCTCAATTTACACGGTAAATCTGCAAACCCATCGAAAACTCCCAAATATATTAAGTACTCAATTAATAAATGATATGACACAATCATACATAAATTTATCATTATATCTATTATTGAAAAGGCAATCATCAGTAAAATACCCTTAAACAACTTTTTACCACAAACACAATTATTAGGCCTAAACCCAAGTTACCAATTTTGAACCAAATTGTTGAAGCTGGTTATAAAATATTTCAAATTTTTGAAAAAAATCACTCATCAATAAACTAGCCATCAACGATATTTTTTACAAAAAAAACCCAGACTTATGGTGTTATTTGGGAGGTCAATTAGTCCATATATATTAATTTTAATAAAAATTGTTTGAGCCATTTCCAAAAAAATATGGAATTCAAAAATATCACTTATCAGTAAACTACCTTTAATTTGAGGGCTTGGGCCAAAATAAAAAAAACGTCTTGAGGTATGGTCATATCTAGAAATGGTTTTAATATCTTACACTTTTATGAGACGGTATTTACTTACTCTATGGCATTATGATCTCGAAAGTTCATTACCGCACTCACAAAAGTATGCCACCTATCCCTATCTTGAGTTAATTTTTTCCAGTTTAACTCATTAGTCATTACACCCTATCTCTCTAAGATTTATTCAAATTTTATCCTCCCATCTACGTCTGGGTCTTCCCAGTGGGTTTGCCACTCAATACCTTGAACACGGTTCTAGATACTCCCATTAGTGCTGCATGACCTGCCAATCGTAACTTGTGAGATTTTATTACCCTAACAATATCTGGTGATGAGTACAGGGTATACAATTCATCATTATGTAGCCTCTTCCCCTCCCAACTATCTTCATCCATTTTTGGACCAAATATCTTTATAAGCACACTATTTTCGAACACTTTAAATCTCTTTTGTCATTTAAGGTAAGCGGCCACGTTTTGCAACCATAAGAATCGGTAAAATTACGTCTTTGTCTATTCTGAGTTTTACATTTCTTGAGAGCAGGCGAGATGCCAATAACTTACTGACGGAGTAATAACAAGCATTTCCCAAATGTATTCTTTTCCTAATTTCTAATCTAGTATCGTTGTCGCTAGTTAAAATTGTTCCTCAATATTTGAATTCATTAACCTTATCAAATGATATATTGAATGCCTCATATCTAAATAATAATTATAATTAATTAATAATAATACCTGTTTGGGTTATACGCTTAAATACTAACTAAGCTAATGGGTTAGGAATTGTAGAGGTTGAATGTAGACGAGGTGAACCCGCATTTGCGCGGAGAGTGGATAACCATTTAGGAAACATTTCACTCGAGCTGGATTAGAACCTCGATCACTCCGTCATCGGCAGTCTAGCTCAACACATAACTAGTGTATATGATAACTACACCACCGAGGTGAGGCGACTGACTTCTAAACCTATTTCATAACTAACCTCTAATAAATATTTCTGCATTTCTTGCAACAGCTTCCTTACTATTAAAGTTCGTTCACGGTAGGAGTTTACCTCTGAAAGGCCTTTTTCCCTACCAGAAATCTATTATATAGTAGGATATTGGTAGGAAAAAAGACCTTTCAGAGGTAAACTCCTACCGTGAATGAAGTATACCTAAAAAAGCTAATTCATCTATGTACCCTAATAGCTGCATTGTACCTTTTAATGCAAACCCTTCCCTACTTTATTGCATTATCCTAATAGCATATTCTAAGGCTAGATTAAAGACTAATTGAGAAAGTGCATCTCTCTGTTTCAATCCATTCGGCATTTCAAAAGCATTTGATATTTGAGATCCAACCCGCAACCTGCCACGCGTATCTCTCAAACATATCTCAAATAGCTTAACAGTTTTTTTGGGTATTCCAAACTTAACTATAATGTGATATTTTTTTCCTTTTAACTGGATCACAGGCCTTTTAAAACCATGTATAAATGATGTACCGCCATCTTGAATTCCCACTTTTTTCTTCTAATATTTGCCTTGTAGTAAAAATTTGAAC
This sequence comes from Timema poppense, assembly GCA_902141375.1. Classification (NCBI taxonomy): domain Eukaryota; kingdom Metazoa; phylum Arthropoda; class Insecta; order Phasmatodea; family Timematidae; genus Timema; species Timema poppense. Next base: position 46,000 of record CABFOV010003427.1, on the reverse strand, counting down.
CATTGTTGATCTATTTTGTTGAAATCCACATTGATGGTCCCCAATAATTTCCTCTGCACATAGCGTCAGTCTCATTAAAATTTTGTTAGATAACATTTTCTAAGATGTTTGTAGCAGTGAGATATCTCTATAGTTATTACCACATGTTTTATCTTCCTTTTTGAAAAAGAGTATTATTATACTCTCCTTCCATTCTTGTGGTAATACATTATGTTTCCATATGGAACATAAAAGTTTATGAATTTCTATTATTATAAAGGAGTAAGTTCTAGTGAATTTATGTTTAACAAAAATAATTTTTATCATGTTAGATGGCATGTTATTATTTTAATGTTTAGGCTATAAGCTATGAGCAACACTACATAAAATAATTTGTTTTTTATATTAAAATAAGATCCATTCATTAAGCATAAGTGCCTGGATTAGTGTTTTCTATATGTAAAATACTTTAAATATTTTTCACACCCTCCTTGAGAACATATTTACACATTTTTGTAAAACTGCAAAAATACACGTGGGACAAGTGCAAATTAAAATGAGTAGTAAAATTAAAGGCTTAATGATTCAGAAAAAAAATGTCTAAAATGTAATTGGGGCCACCAAAATTCACCAACATAATTAAGTCCTTTATGTATACTTTAACTTTAAGTAGGCGTAAGAACAATGGCATCAAAAATTAGCTTTCAAATATTCAGTTTATTGGGTGTGCTTATAAAAATTCAAAAAATATTAGAAATACTTGTCTCCATACATTTGGCGGGAAATTTGGTATACAATTGGCAGGAATAAAACATTAAGAATTTAAAGAATATATCCAGAATATAATTACAACATAAAATATTTTGGCAGTCACTTTATAAACAGTATTATACGAGGGGTGTTTTTTAAGTAAGGGCCATTTTGCAATAAAATAAGAACTAATTAATGTTTTTGTGTAATTTTTTTTATGTCTGATTCTACATACCTTCAGCTACTTTAAAACATAGTTTCCATTGTTATTTAAACAATTGTCATATTGTGAGGTAAGTTTTTGTAGACCCCCATCATAGAAGTCTGCCGCCAGCGAGAAAAGCCATTCCTGAACTGTCGTTTTCCATTTGTCGTTGATGTGGAAATGCTTGCCCATATCATCTGAAATCCCACGCGTTCGTTCTTTCGCCCATGTGCGCTGACAACAATAAATGAAGCTGCGGATCGTCTGACCCTGCACAATCCAGAATAAATACCACGGCCTGCTGTATGCCGGAGTGTTGTTGCTTCATGACAATGCGAGGACCCACTCTGCTGCTCAAAAGCAATCTCTCATTGAATCTTTTGACTGGTAGCAATTGGATCACCGCCTCCCCCCTTCACCGAGGAACCCCGACCTTGCACCTAGTGACTACCATCTTTTCCTGCATTTGTACTGGTCCCTCGCCGGCAAGCATTTCCACACAAACGATGGTCCAGGAATGTCTTTGCTCACTAGCAGCAAATTTCTATGACAAGGGTCTACAAAAACTTAAAACTTATCTCACGATACGACAAATGTTTCAATAATAATAGAAACTATGTTGAAAAGTATCGGAAGGTATGTAGTCTTGGATAAACAAAATACCCAAAAATATTTAGTAGTCCCTATTTTATTGCAAAACGGTCAAACGGTCCTCACTTAAAAAAACACTCCTTGTATAATACTATCTTTTAAGTTTTTAAAATGTTTCAAATTTTAATCAAATTAAATATGTGAAAATGAAACTTGTGTTGAAGTGGACCATTTAGAATGTTTATTTGGCATTACGTGACAGTAGGCAAAAACACTTGTTTCAGATACTGCTGGATCAACAGTGTATTAATACTGAATTTAAAAAAATTAATCAAAATCAGATTTCTGTAAGTAAAAACTGTTAATATGGCCAGTTTTCGATAGGGTAAAAACAGAATGGGAGTTTCAAAATGTAAATATTTTATTGCTCTAGCTTCAAATCTCTATCAAGTAGTAGTTTAATAAATGTGACCATAGTGACCAGTACATAGGTGAGTATTTAAAAAAATTAATAATCCCTATTTCATTAGTTTATCTATGGGATGTGTAAAAGATAGACTAGTATGGCAGTAAATAAATAAATAATAGAGACAGTTATATATCAATATGCACACGAGGAAAGTGTATAACTATTTTAAATAAAATAATATATTGATTTACTCTAAAGCAATTTAGATAATTGGGAATGCTTGAAGATTAAGGACTCCAAGCAAGTGGTAACTTTAAAATAAATTTGACATTTGAATATATCTTATTTTAAAAGCTAAAACATTTTAAATTAAATATTATTTGTACAAGTAAAATATAAAATATATTAGATGTAAGTAATTAAATGCTAATTTTAGTGCTTAATCCTTTTACAGATTTTGATTCTATATTAAGGGTGGCTACAAAACATATTTTACAAATTTCCCTGACTACTTTTTCCCAGTTTTTAATCGTAGATGATGACTTGTTTTATTTATCATTGATCACATATTAAAAATGAGTTTGTATCTACTAAACATAAACGGTTTTATTAGTTATTTAAAAAATAAAATGTTATTTTATTTAGATATTTATAAATTTTGTTTTAGTGTTTGGTTGGGAAATTAATGGGATATTTTAGACAACATTTTTAATTCTCTGATTTTTCCTTATATTATGTTAAATTCCCTGACTTTTACAGGTTTTCCCTGTTTTCCCTGTCTGTAGCCTACATGTATATTGCTATAAAGTCTTTCTTAAAGTGAAAGAAAATAAAAGTAATCAGGAAAAATCTTTAAATCAATGAAAAAACTCCGAGTTATATGAAATGGGCTTAGGAAAACCTTATTTAATATAAATACCATATTTTTGTTAAAGGAATAAAGATATTTCATTCAAATTAATTGAGGCTATTTGTTAAATTTCTGTTTTTAACATCATTTGTCTACAAGAAGTACCCATAATAAGTGTAATTACTTTATAATAGTAATATCTATTTTTATTTTGTCTATATTATATTATATTATATTATTATTATTATTATTATTATTATTATTATTATTATTAGCACCGTGTCTTACTACTTGTTCGGGTTATACGCACTTACGCTAATGTGTAATGGTAGGGTGATTGTAACGTGGAATCCGAACCACGGTGGAGGCCTGGCATTCTCCACATTCACAAGATGTCTCGTCAGAGGTGAAGGAAGGGTTTGGTAATCAGATAAATCTGTGCCGGGACCGAGGATTGAACCCCGGACGCCATAGTGAAATGTATTAACTGAATTCTGACACCAAGTTTTTTTTTTATCACTTAGAAGTGTGGGTTTGTAGTTAATAGGCTGGGAAGTAGAGCTGGAGAAAATAAGGGAAAGTATGAAGAAAATGAAGCAGAAGTACTTCAGGTGTGTGCCCCTTAAGATGAATGCAATTTGTAAAAAGATAAATTTGAAGAACTGGAAAGACCTTGGTAAGGAAAGGCAAGTGGCGATGGACTTGAATGCCAAAGTTGGGAAGGATATAAGAGGTTTTGAATAGGTAGTAGGAGCTGATGGATGGGGAGAAATGAAGAAGGAAATAAACACTCGAATTGTACACAAGAAATGAACTGAAGGTCGGTAACAGTTGGTTTAAGAATAGCAGGGATAACCATAAGAAAACGTGTTACAGCTGAATTGGTAAGCAAAAATCCCTATTTGACTATTTCCTATTAGATAGGGAAGAAAAGGCATGAACAATAAACATTAAGGTCCTGCCAAGTGTTTCTTTGAACAGGCACCATAGACTATTAGTTGCTGACATGAAAGGCTGGAGGAGGGGATGTCAGATATCGAGGCGGGAAAAGAGGATAAGGATATGGGAGCTTAGCCAAGTGGAAGAAAGAATAAACTTTCAAGCAAGAGTAAGAGGAGCACTACCAAAGAACGACATAAAAGGAGAACAGTAGTGGCAAAGGTTCAAAAAGTTCATGATGGAAGCGACAGAGATATGTGGAAAAACAGGCAGGAAAAGAAGATGAAAGGAATCTCCATGGTGGAACGAAAAGTTAAAAGAAGCAGTGAATGCTAAGACACGGTGTCTACTAAGTTTGTTAAACAAACATTAATGACTTTTTGGTGACCTTTTTTGACTACAAAATTCCTTCAGTAAACAATCGAAAATTAGATAATGAATATATAATCATAATGCACTAACACGCAACATTAAAGTTTAACTAGATGGCGAACGTTTGCCTAGTCCATGGTATCACAGTAAAAACAAGCTGGCAGCTCGTGGCTAGCGTATGGCATCATGGTTGGCTCAACCATCGAAAAGTTCACGTTGTTATGATATAAGGGAAATTCAAACAAAAATATTTTTGTGACTTTATGACCAAAATATTAAAAATTCAAGACTTTTGAGGGACTTTCGTGACTTTAGGAACCCAGTAGACACCCTGTAGGAAAACAAAGCATTTATAGAATGGTTCATAAAAATAACAAGAGAGACTGAGGATAGCTGTAGGAAGAAATGAGAAATGCAAAGAAAATATTAAGAAAAAGGAGAAAAACTGGGAGAGAAGCATGAACAAAAGTGCTATAGACTGATGTGGAAGGGAGCAAGAAAATATTGTATAGTCAAATGAGCCAAAGGAGGGATAATGGAGAGGGATGATGAGGTAAAGAAAGAAGCTGTGGAAATCATATTTTGAAAGATTGTTAAACCCAGAGGGGGAAGGATTGGTACAGAAGGAAGACGAAGAGAAGGAAATGGATGGAGAGATTCAGGAGAAAGTAGCAGAACTAATCTGGAAGGAGGTAAAATAGGCCTTAAAAGGATGTGGAAGGTAAAGGCATTAGTAGTGGATGAACGCACGGTGGAAATGATAATGGCAGTCGGAGAAATGGGTCTACAGTGGTGGTATGGAGTAGTAAGGGCAGTGTGGAGGGAGAAGAAAGTGCCAGAGGTGTGAAAATTATAGAGGCATAACACTAATTTGTCAATGCGCAAAATTTTAAGACCATATTCTGGGAAAGAGAATGAGGTAAAGTGTGAAAGGAAGATGGAGAGTAGAGCGACATGGGTTCAGAGAAAAGAGGTTGACTATAGACTTAATATTTGTAATTAGAAAGTTGATTGAAAATATATATATATGAGTTTGGAAAGGATCTGGTAATGGCATTTATGGATATAGAAAAAGCTTATGATTGTGTGGATAGAAAGAGAGCATGGAAAGCAATGGAGGAGCCGGGAATAGAAAGAGGAGTGGCTTGAAAGTAAGGAAGATGCATGATAATAATGTGAGTTGTGTAAAGACGGAGAGAGGGTGGACAGAGTGGTTCCAATTATAAAATGGAGTCAAGCAAGGAAGTGTCCTCTCACCATTAATATTTGTATTGGTGGAAAATGATCATAAATAAATGAGCAGGGAAACTGGATGAAAAGAAAGTTATAAAGTAATGAGGTTTGCAGATGACTTGATGGTATAGGGGTGGAGGGGGGATACAGGAGAAGTTGCAAGAATGGAATAAGGAGATGAAATAGTGAGGAATGAATTTTAGTATGGCGAAAAGTGATGGTAATGACAATGCAGAAGACAAGGTCAAGAAATGTGATAGAATTGGATGGAGTAAATTTGAAAGAAGCAAAGTGCGTAAAGTATCTTGGTAGTGTGATTGAGGCAAAAGAGGACAGCAGAGAATATATAGTGAGACGAGAGCAGCAGGAGGAGGTTTTCTATGTATGTGTAAGAGACCTAATATGGAAAAGAGAAGTGACCCTGAAGAGTAAGGAAGTGTTGTATGGAGCATACTTCATGCCTATAGTTAAGTATGCAAGGGAAACTTGGACTTTGGATAAAAAAAGAAACAAGGAAAGTGGAGACCATGGGAATGAAGTTTTTAAAGACCATGCTAGCTGTCACCAGGAGAGAGAGTATTAGGAATGAAGATTTAAGATCAAGAGATGGGGTGAAGGGGGTCCATGAGATATTTGAGGAAGAAAGGCTGAGATGGTATGGACACGTAATGAGGGTGAAAGGGGAGAGGATTCAAAGAAGATCAATGGACATGAGTATTTAGGGAAGGGAATGTGAGGGAGACCAAGGAAAGATGGGAGGAAAAGATAGCAGCAATTGTGCAAATGAGAGGAGAAGAGTAGAAGAGAGTGGAGGAGGAAGAATGGTGGAAGGAGAGGGAGATGGAGGCATTTTACTAAACGGACATGGCCACATGCTGGAAACAGTTCATGATGATGATGATGATGATGATGATGATGATGATTGGTTATGTTGTAACACTATAGGTGACTGAGCTACACTACACCAAACGTTTAGCTACCCCACTACCATATGTAAACTTTAGTCCAAAGGAGAAAGTAAAGTTAAATAAATTTCTCCCACTAGTTATTAGTTCACATCTATTTTATTTTTTAGGTAAGTTCCCCCCCTCTTGATTTATCAAGTAAAATGATAGTACATTTGGAAGTAAAAAATGGATGTGTAGGTTAAACATTTTGGGGGAAAGAAATAATTTAAGTTGTAGGTACGTGGTTATGTTTTCTAAAAGGACGCACCATGCCAGTTAATACCAGTCAATATAAATACAACGAACCAGATTTTATAGTGTTACTGATAGAACTATAGTTTCCTTGATTGGTTATTGAATTTTGCAAGGATGGTGAAATACTCTGGTAATGCTGTTGATGGTGCTGCTGGAGGTATGGTATGTTCCTGTGGCTTCCTTGACCTTGCACTGCTGAAATTACAAAAAAATAAACTTTCTTGAAGAAAACTTATATGTGATTTCAATAACAACTATTACAAAGTACAAGAAATATCAAGTGTTTATTAATGAGTACAATCAAATTTAAGTGTGATTATCATCAAATTGAAAAAGGTATTTATAAGAAATATTGTAAAGAAATTTTAGGCATTTATATATATTTCATGCCAATTTTTTAAATCTTTTTCTCCTCTCCATATTTTTCTCAGAGCACAATTAAGTTATTCTAATAGGTCATGGAATGATATGTTTTTATTGCACAAAAATAATTTTTTCCTTTTGCAGTAGCACTGAATTTTTAGAGTGGTTATTGGCTAGTCTTCAATTAATTATATAAGTAGGAAGAGTTTTTTTTATTTTGTAAAAGTGTTTTGTATTGTGTGAGTAGTACAAAATTGTAAATTGATGATTTCTCCTGGAAGAGTTTATTTCAAAGACACCTTTATAAGAGAAATCTATATAGGAACCGAGTTGTATTTTATTCAAGCACCTGGAAAAAATGTATTATTAAAAATCGAAAAAAAAAAAAACCCTCAAAACTTGAGAACCTTAGCCCAGTCCACTAATTTACCTCTCAAATGAATATATGATTATTTAATAAAGACAAACAACACCCAAGTATATCAACATTTAGTTACTATTTATATTAGCTTAAGACACTTAAGAATTGCTATGGTAAAATTAAACCTCTCAAGTTTTAAGATTCAAGACGCATGGGTAAATTGAAGATTTTGATTAATTAATGGATTCAACACATCTCTAAGGAGAAGTAGAGGCAATGTACATGTAATTTAAACTGAAAGGTCACCTTGAATGATTGATTATGCTCAGGCCATTAAGGGTGTTCAAACTCAAAGCCTAAATTGCATGTTTAGTTTATTTGAACCAAAAGTAATACAAAATCTCTATACACTTACATTCGGAACACTATGCTAATACAGTTAAATTGTGTTCAAGGTAGATTTGGGCATCCAACGTTGGGATAACAAAGCTGTGCAAGCATGCGTGTACAACCAGTTGCATACCAATTTGGCACGCGGCACTACACATGTAATAATTGCAAGCACTTTCTGTGATGTAGGACCGTTAATGATGACCCTCAGAACGTATTCCCATTTCTAGAAGGGCTGGTGTGTTGTTTACTATTAATCTTAAGGTATGTTCTGCTGATGTGCTCCAAGATGTTGAGGTGTGCAGTACAGCATGCCTAACTCCTATGTAACCTGTTGTACATGCATGCTTGAACAGCTTTGCTCTCCTGAGGCTGTCCTCTGAATTTTTGAATACAATTTAATGGTATTAGCATAGTCTGCCAGATGTAAATATACTGGGCTTTTGTATTACTTTTGGTTCAAACCAACTATATATGCAATTTAGGCGTTGAGTTTACAAACATCCTGTATATGTGCATCTTCCTATAGCCTTTCTGGGTCTAATAAAGGTATATGTTTTAATTAAATTTATTTATTTATATTCTGAGAATTATAATATGTACAATTTATATAATATGCATATTTCAGCAGCTTGATATTGTGATTATTTATTTGTGATTATTAAGTCAATTTGGTCTATGTATGAAAAAGTTGAATTAAATGTGTTTTATTTAACATTATGTTTTGATATATGAGGACCATTTATGACAAACACATGTAATTAATATAATCAAATTTAATCAAGATTGCAACAATTAGAGTGGTTCAATATGTCTCAAAGTAAATTATCTGTAAGTGGTTAAATATTTTTGTATGATGTCAACTTGTAGCACAGATGCAAACTATTTGTAAAGGAATATAAGCAAATTATTAACATATTGTAAAGTATAATAATATTCTATGGAATATGCCAGAACAATACAGGGAAGAAAGGGCTACACATAGTTGTTGCACAATTTATTAAAACCACTTTAAAAAATATATACTGCAGTAATAATATGGGCAGTTATCTTTTTTAATAAAAGTTATCAATATTGATACAGTTGTAATATAGTAAAATTCTATCAAATTTGATAGCAAAACCAATTTTTTTGTACAGTAGCCCCATGGCTTCTTTGGTGCTGACTGACAGCTCACAGCTGACTTCTGACAGTCAACATTTAGATATATAACTAAATGTTGACTGTCAGAAGTAACAGATGCTAAACACATGTTTTTGCAGATCATATGGCTCGGCATAGGGATACATAATATGGTCTGATAACTTTTCAAAGCTTTTAGCTGTCAGTCAGCACTAAAGAAGCCATGGGGCTACTGTAATTTACAAAATACCCTTTAAACGTTGGTATTATAAGTGAGATTTTAACAATAAGAAGTAAAACAATATTATTGTATAGGGATGAGAACATAACATGCTCTCTTTTCCCCTAAACATAAAATAATTACCAATATTAATAATTAGCTTTACTTTAAAACATGTTTATGAGATCAGCCATTTTGTCACGTATTTTTAAATGAAAATGCTAGTTAATTATATTGGTCTATTGGACATGATTATCTCACCTCTTTGATTGGAGTTTTGACAGAGGCGTGATTGGTGCATCACTAGAAGAGTGTTTAATTGTGTTTGCTGCATACTTCCAAGGTTACCTAGGTTGCTTAAGTTATGAGTAGAACCAGGTACCAAGTCTAGTTTAGCTCGGGAAGGAAGGCAGCTATAGCCTGCATTGTTGATAGCAATCTTTCTGCTTGGCTGGTGCATTTGTTGTTGGTTTTGCTGAACTAAATGTGTATGATTGTGGTTTTGAAGCTGTTGTTTATGTAATTGCTGTTGAAGATGTTTTTGATTTTGATATTCATTGGATGAATATGGTAGGTTACAGTTGCCTTTCACAATGGCTCTACCTATAAAGAAAAGAAAATAACCACAATACACACACATGCATAATTTATTTAGTGAAATGTTAATTTAAAAAAAAATTAATGTCTTACTAACTGTCCAGGTTATACGCTTTACATGTTAAAGAGAAGGATATTAATGGCTTAATAGTAGGGATATGAAAGTACTAATATTCCGAGATTCGAGCCAAGCTTGTCGCTTAAGCTCGAGATCAAGATCAAAAATTTAAAGGCTCGTGATTTTAGAGCTTCCACTTGCTGTACTTAATTATCAATTTTTAAAACGCATTAGTAAGCATTGTCTATTTAATATAAATAATATCAACATTCACACTTATAAACCATTCGATTGCTTAACAAATGGTTAACAATTAATTCAATTTTCACATTAATAACGTAATTGAGCTTTAGAACCACTTTCAACTGGTAAATTTATTCAATATTGTCGTCCATTTTGAATTATACTTGATTGAAGTTGTTTACTTGTGTTGCCATGCAATGAAAATAAAAATAGCTAAGAAGATTACTAAATAATTGAATGATTCTTTTTACTATTTTTACCAGGTCTCTTTCTGAAATAATAATTTATGTTAAATTAAAAATGTAGTTTCAAGAATATATTATTATATTAAATGTTTTCAAACTTAATTTAAAACTCATATTAATTACTATGTTTAACCTGTTTAAAATCAATGATGATCTTATTTATTGGAATACATATTTTACCAAACTTACATTTATATTAAAGAAGCATTTACTATTTCATATTGGTTGTTAGAAATATTATTTTAGTCATTTTATTTTTAATTTTAAGGTATCAGCACCAACAAGCATTAAAAATTGAATTGAAGTAAATTTCTTAATAAAATAATGTCTAACGAGAGCTCGTACAACACACATGTGTAAATTGTTAGAATAGTGGTGTATTTTCATACCTCTATTGTGATGTAGGCCTACATATCTCTATGTAAAACGTGCTTCTTTTGTTTAGCTGTTCATTAACTGTCTCAGTCTCAAGATGCCGATTTGGCGTTACTTGTTTATTGTATGTTTCTATTTTCTCAATAAGTAAACTATTAAAACTATCTCTAATATACTCGGCATTTATTTGATAATCCTAAAAAAAAAGGTTATGGGCCCAGGCAACGTATTACAGTGCGCGAGTGAGATGGTGAAGTGAAATAAAGAGAGATAAAATTGCGTTCGTTTTTCAGCGGTTAGTTTTAGGCGGCGGCGTGTTCACTAACAAAAGTTTTACACTACAGATTGTAAACATGAGTTTGTCTACATCTGGATTGCTGATAGTAGAAAAACTAATTGGTAGAGAAAACTATTCCAGTTGGAAATTTGCAATGAAAGCTTATCTGGAACACAATGATTTGTTTGAAGTGATAGAGAAAGACCCTCCCGCAATAAAAGACGAAGCTAAGGTGTGTTCTTGGAAGAATAAAGAGAGGAAAGCTCTATCTAGAATAATTTTGTTCGTGGAAAAAAACAAATTATTCTCATATAAAAAAGGCTAAGACCGCGGCTGAAGCATGGAATGCGTTGGAAAGAGCATTCGAAGACTTCGGTTTGACTAGGAGAGTGGGGCTACTAAGAATACTAGTTACTACCAACCTCAGTAACTGTAAGTCTGTGGACGAATATTGTGACACAAGTGTATCGACTGCATATAAATCAAACAAGATAGGATTTCCTGTAAGTGACGAATGGGCAGGAACACTACTTCTTGCTGGTTTACCTGAAAGTTATAAACCAATAATAATGGCCCTCGAAAATTCTGGCACAAAAATTACAGGTGATGCTATTAAATTGAAGTTATTACAAGATGTGAAAATGTATGATTCAACCCTAACCAACGAAACGGCTTTGTTTACTCCAAAAAGTAAGTTCAAGAAGAAAACAGCCACTGTGAAGTGTTTTAGTTGTGGCAAGCCTGGCCATATTCCCAAACATTGTAGACAAAAGACTGATGGCAGGAATCATCAAAGTGTGATTATGCACAGCGATCACCCTAGTGAAAAGCCTTCTACACCCCAAAGTAAGAGAGCTTTTTTGGGCTATAAGGACAAGATTAAAGATGAAGATTGTTGGTTTCTGGACTCTTGTGCATCAACCCATATTACAAAAAACACAAATAAACTTTCAGACATAACCCCAAATGAAACCAAAGTGACAGCTGCAGACAACACTGATTTGGTCGCAGATGTGTCAGGGACCATTAATTTAGACTGTGTTAATAACACTACTTTAGAAGTAGAAGTGAGTAATGTGTTGCACATTCCAAATTCAGCAGTAAATTTACTATCAGTGAGTAAAATAGTGCAGAAAGGCCACATTGTAACGTTTAACCAAACAAGAGGTTATGTTCATGATAGTGATGGTGTACTAGTCGCAAAAGCCCATGTTAAAAATGGGATATACTGTTTGGACACACCTCAAACAAACGAAACCAGTTTTTATGCACAATCTAAGGTTTTTTTTTGTGGCATCGGCGACTTGGTCACTTAAACCGGCAAGGAATGAAGAAACTAAGCCAAATGTCAGACGGTATGGACTCTAACTTTTTAGCTGACAAACCGTGTGAACTGTGCATCATAGGTAAGCAGGCCAAACTTCCGTTCAAAAGAAGCAAAATGTATAGTCAATCAGTTTTAGAGCTAGTGCATTCAGACTTGTGTGGTCCGATGGAAACAACTTCAATCGGTGGTAGTAAATTTTTCTTACATTTGTTGACGATTACTCCCGGAGAATATTTGTATACTTTATACAAGATAAGTCTGAAGTTCATAGTGTATTCTTAAAATTCAAGGCAATGGTTGAGACACAAACAGGTCTAAAAATCAAAAAGATTCGCTCAGACAACGGGGGTGAATACGTAAATGAGAAAATGAAACAAACACTGAGCTCCGCTGGCATTGTCCATCAGCTAACTGTTAGCTACAGTCCTGCGCAAAATGGGCTGGCAGAAAGGACAAACAGGACACTGGTTGAAAAGGCTAGGACAATGATCCTGGATGCGGGACTCCCAAAGTCCTATTGGGCCGAAGCTGTATCAACGGCAGCTTATCTCACAAATCTATCGCCTGCGACCATTCTGAAAGACAAAACTCCTCATGAAGTATGGAATGGGAGGAAGCCAAATTTGTCACATATAAGAATTTTTGGATGTGAAGCCATGGTCCACATACCTAAAGCATTGCGGAAGAAATGGGATCCTAAGTCACAAAAATTATCATTCTTAGGCCATTGTGAAAACACCAAAGGGTACACAGGCTTATTGACCCCAAAAACAAGAAGATCACAATTAGTCGAGATGTGGTGTTTCTTGAAAGCAAAGTCAAGCTCGAAGTTCCAGAAGTGAAACCAAGCCCATCTCCACAAATTTTTCCAAACGAAAAATCTCAGGAAGATGAAGTAATCAACAACATACCAGATGATCATCTAAGCCTACAAGACGAAGACAATGGTGATGGAGAAATTTTTCGAGGTTTTTCTGACACAGAAAATGAAGACGAAAAACAAGTACATGAAGAAGAACAGCAAAAATCTACTCTCAGACATTCTTCAAGACAACCCAAACCTAAGTTATGGCCTGATCATATAAGTTGTTATGTTAAGGAACAAAATGTTTTAGATGGCTCAATAAATGTTGATGAAGCCCTGGAGGGAATAAACCATGAAAAGTGGAAGGAAGCCATGTCTAAGGAACACGAATCATTAGTAAAAAATGATTCATTTGAAGTCGTTGATCTTCCGGAAAATGTTAAACCTCTTAACAGCAAATGGGTACTTAAGGTAAAACCTCCAACATACAAAGCCAGACTTGCAATCAAAGGATGCAGTCAAAGAAAAGGACTCGATTACAATGAAACATTCTCGCCTGTAGTCAAATATACGTCTTTACGATACTTGATATCACTGGCAGCAAGGAAAGATCTAGAGATAGATCATTTGGATGTCACAACAGCATACCTGTATGGAGATTTACAAGAAGATATCTATGTGATGCCACCTGAAGAACTGACCACCGAAGGCAAAGTGTGGAAGTTAAAAAAAAGTATGTATATGGACTTAAGCAAAGTGGAAGAAATTGGAATAATAAAATTCATCAAGTCTTAACAGAACTAGGATTCATCCCATCAGATCAAATGCTGACCCGTGTGTTTATTACCAACGAAATGGTAAATATATTTTAATTATTGCTATGTATGTCGATGATCTGCTGTTATTTTCAAACAACAAGAAATTCAGAGATGAAAGACCTCGGTGCAGTAAGAAACTGCCTTGGAATGGAAATCACCAGAGACCGAAAAGTAAGCAAGATTTGGATTTCACATGAAGAATACACCAAGAAAATTCTGACCTGGTTTAACATGATTGAAGTGAATGCGGTATCAAATCCGCTTGACCCTGGACTGGACTTTCAAGATAAAGACTCGGCAGAAGTACAGGATCCAAGTGTCCCGTATCAAGACGCTATTGGTAGTCTATTGTATTTATCACAAATTTCCAGGCCAGACATTTGCTTTGCTGTTAACTTACTTAGTAGGTACAATCAATCTTACAAAGGGGTTCACTGGTTATGTGTCAAGAGAATTTTCAGATATCTTAAAGGAACGGTGGATTTTAAATTAGAATTCAGTAAATCGGGAAATAGAAACTTAATGGGCTTTAGTGACGCAGATTGGGGTAACAAAATCAATAACAGGTACTCAGTAACTGGCTCTTGTTTCAAGTTACAAAATGGCCTCATTTCATGGTGCAGTAATTAAACAAAAAAACCATTACGTTGTCTACTTGTGAGGCAGAGTACATGGCCATGTCCTTCACGGTTCAGGAATCATTGTGGCCTCGAACTTTAATTTCTGAAATAGATCCAGAAAGAACCATAAATCCTACTGAAATATTTTGTGACAATAGAGGACCATACATTTGGCCAAAAACTCTATTACTAATCAGAGGTCAAAACATATTGACATTAAATACAATTTTTTAAGAGAGCATGTAAACTCAGGAGTAATTAATATCAAATATGTTCCTACTGAAAATATGTTAGCAGATGTCTTAACAAAACCTCTCTCTAAGGTTAAACATGAGAGCTGTGTAAAAGAGCTAGGAATAGTTAATTAATTTTTTGTATATCAATCATAAGATTAATGAACATTATTGTGTTTATTGATTGCTAGAGGTATTCAATCATGGGCTGGTGTTAGAATAGTGGTGTAGTTTCATACCTATATTGTGATGTAGGCCTACCTATCTCTATGTAAAATGTGCTTCTTTTGTTTGGCTGTTCATTAACTGTCTCAGTCTCAAGATGGCCGATTTGGCGTTACTTGTTTATTGCATGTCTCTATTTTCTCAATAAGTAAACTATTAAAACTATCTCTAATATACTCGGCATTTATTTAATAATCCTAACACAAATCCACATAGAAGAATGGAAATGGAAGAGAAGACATAATCATGCATGATTACACTAGGGAATAATAAACAACATAATAAACACTTCAAATTTCTGTGTTTATGATTCTTTGGTTTTCTTATAGGGTAAATTAAGTTACTGAAGCATATTTTGGGGAAATATTGGCTTATTAAAACATTAATTTTATTATAACTTTTTATCAAAACCGTTTAGAAACACTCTACAATAATGTAAAGTGATAGTGAAGGAAGCCAACCTGAAAGGATAGTTAGGTTAGGCCTAGCTAGATAGAGACAAACACACTTTTCTATTCTCTTTCTTTGCTTTTATACTTCCCACGTCTTCAAATATTCACAATTGCACACTGTTTTGAATTTTCAGAAATATTTATTTTTCATATGAAGATACACTAATGAAAAAGTAATATTCCCGAAAATTCAAACTAATGTGCAACTGTGAAAGTTTGAAGGAGTGGGAAATGTAAACGTTTAAGAAGACATAAAGAGATAAGTATGTTTGTTCTTATCTAGGCCTAGCCTAACTATCCTTTCAGGTTGGCTTTCTTCACTGTTTTGATATACATTTCCAAGCCATTATGCAATTATCAATTTTATTAACTTTTTTATAATTATTGTTTGTGTAATTTTAAATTCCTTAAAGACTCAAGTGTTAAACTATTTTAATTAGATTTTTATTTGACTGTTCTTATTTAAACATTTTTTTATGAGTGTTATTTCTAATTTAAAAACCGATATTTCCAATGTTAAACTTTTTTTTTTTTTCAGAAATTTACTCTTTATATAAACGAGTGTCATTCATAGTTTAAGAACATGTATTTTAATATACTTTAACATTTTAAAATTATGAATATACTCAAACTTGACTCGAAATACTCAAACGCGACTCGAACTCGGGAGCTTTTAGAAATACTCGATTCAAGTTCAGATCGAATAAAAATAATCAAGCTTGCAGACCCCTACTTAATAGTAGAGGAGTGAATGCAGAACACATTTTTACATTACATTTTTATTTGAAGTTAGATCAAATTAGTGAGATCTCAGGTTGTAATTGATGCCATTTGGGGGGTGTAGGAACTAAAGAAAGGTAACTTCCATATTTTATTAACTTAATGAGTAGCTTATTAAGCTAGCAAAAATTTATGATATAGCTTTGGTCTACACTTACTGAAATAATGAAAATCTTTTAATACTTCCAATATGTGTGCAGCATTATCTGTTGTGATAATATTCAATATTCCCTTGTTCAGTTCAAACTGATGCCGGACATACTTACCTGACATGAGAAAAACTTTTAGACCCATTCTAAAATCAGACACATCCGCTTGTTGGACTTGCCCTCGTAATATTGTTTATCTACAATAGCATATGCAAACACAGTTACATGTCAGAAAGAGATAAACATTGCTCATCTCTTGCGTTTATGTAATTGTGTTGGCTTACGATCAGCCAATCACAAACAGATATAGGTGCACTACTCTAGTCAACTAAAGCAGTTAATTATTTGCTCAAGGATAAAAGTTCATCAAAATAAATAGTAAAAGTTATTGCATTTTAATTTCTTTAATAGGAGTAATAATTTAATAACTTGATTTGATTATATTTAATTTGTGTATGTACACTTTAATATGACTTTAATGAGAGAATCTTATTAGTTGAAATTATATTTACCAACATTTCATTACAGACAGTCTGTGTTTAAGAATAAAACAAACACAGCATTTCTTGTAAGTGTGCTGACAATCGGGAGTGACTGATTGTAGATAAGCCATTAGGTATCATGATTCTTCAAGGACATTTAAATTCCACTTGAGATATTTTAAGAGGCACCTAAAGTTTATTTCTAGCTCTCGTGAGGTGTATATTAAGATGCCCACTTGATTCCAAATTAAATTCAGCCAAACAGCCGGTGCATTCATTAAATCATCTTTAGACATTGTACTTGGATCTTCTACCATCAACAGTATGTCAATGTAATATATTTGCTTCATAAGATGGGTCATCACTGACTATTTATCTTTGAAATTACACTCTGTACCAACCATGCAAGATCTACAGAGTGGATATATTTTTGCCACACCTGCACTCCTGAATAGGCAGTTTCTATAATTATAAAGAATAGCCCCATACATCATTTCATATAAACCCTTCAAATTCTTTGGTTTCATCTTTCTACTGCTACATCATAACTGCCATTAAATTAACTAAGAAAGGAACTTGCTATTAGACACAACCAGAACCTTCATTGTATCATATTCTTTGTGTCTAATAAGGTAGCCAATTGCCCTTCACACAGTCTTGCAATGCACACTAGATTCCAACAGATTGTAAGTACTCTTCCTAGTGTATCTGTCATCGTGCACTAGGCTTTGGTCTGGATTTGAAACAAATTGCCATTTCTGCCATTGCTATGACTCAGCAACATTACAGTTATACTCTATCCAACTAGCTCAATTAATAATCAAAGTAGTGGATGTTCTAAAGGACTAGTTTTATACACCCAATGTTTATAAAAAATCTTGCTTGTCTACATTCCACTGATTGTTAGTTAGATACAGCTCATTCTCCCTAAAGCAAATTATAATGATAATTTTTTTAAATATCAGTTGTCATGGTATAGTTTTCCTTCCTTACATATCAACAGCATGATGATAGCACGAGCTTTTCTGATTTTTACAAGACCAGTTCTCTTTCTACTTTTTACTAAAAAACTAGGTTGTGTTCAAAATATGACCGCTTTAAGAAGAAGTGTGGAAAGAGATACAAGTGTAGAACAATGCATACAAGAAATATGTACACATAATGTGAACATAATTTTAAAGTAACATCTCCAAAATATATTCTCTCAAATCTGGTGATCTACAAGAACTTGCACCTAATAAATAATATATTTTGTATTCTATTTGTGTGGTCAGTCTTAAGATGGTATGCTCTTTAGATCTCCTATGTCTTGCACAAATACACCCTCTTTGTCATTCTCAAATTAAATTTCAACATTGCATTTGGTGCCTGTAAGACAATGGAATTTTTTTCTGCGTCTTAGTACCCTTTAGGGATGAACACAAATATCACAGTGTTAAAAGTTTAGTGAAATGTCAACACTAGAGTGCTACAAGGGTAGTAAAATGCAAGCACCATAGTGCTACAAGGGTAGCAAAATGTAAGCATTTTAATGCTATAAGGGTAGTGATATGTAGATAGCATCAGACATTGAACGTATATAAGTGAAATAAATTTAAGCTAAATGATTTATTAGGGTGGAGGAGTACTTCATAGACCCCACTCGCTGAGGGGCGGGCAGGCACACGCCAGAATGGAATATATAAAAAAGAAGCTAATAAGATTGGAGTGCATGCAACACAAGTCCCTTGGACTGACACAATGTGGAGTACGTGAGGGCCCAAAATCACACTGTTAAAAGATAAATGCTGAGACCATTCTATCATATATTCTTCTGCACTTGGGTTCAGCTATTAAGGGGAATTGTACATCGGCATGTTTTGAAGAAAAAAAACCTAGCCAAATATAAATAAATCTAATTGTGTTTTAATTTTAAAATGTTTACTCAATGTAACTTACTATAATTGTGTTTTGATTTGAAAAGATGTTTTTTTCAATTCCTTTTAAAAGTTATATTAAATGATGAAGCTAGATGCATAACATTTTACAAACACTAAGTGTTGATTGTTCTAGATTTGACTTAATAACTTGCTATTAATGAATGTGTGAAAATTTCAATACAATTGATTGAATACTTTCCAAGCAATTGAGTATTGACTACACATAACATTAAAATTTTTAAGTAGCAGTTTGTTTTTAAATATTTACTTTTTATCTTAGAGTGCTAAAATTTTAAATTAATGGCAGGTTAGTGCTGATCCATTAGATGTTTGATTTTTATCTTAAGGTCAGGTTTTAAAAATAGCTTGAGCCATATCTTGTGGTGTTCATAGTTTTTAAACAGCACTTCGCTAAAGCACTCTGCACGTGCATTTTTGCACGGATATACCATATTTTAAATGCCTTGTAGCAGTCATTTTAAATGATGTTTTGACTAATTACTTTTTTTTACATCGATTACTGTTTCTAGACTATGGCCTGGGTCAGTTTTTTATTCAAGCGTAATATTTTCCACTACCAGTTTGCTAAGCCTGTAATGCATTTTAACTCGGTGTTAAATCCAAAAAAACACCCATCAGACCATCTCCAACAATCAGACACTACCACTAAATAAGAGTATATGTTTCACTAAGGTCACACATTCTGGAAAAGTAAAGAAGCTCGCCTAGTTTTTTCTTGTGAGGTTAATTTAATTTGCTTTACTGGCAACGGGGAGGCTAGCAATCGGCATTCAAACCCTAACAGTACATATTGAGTGTTTTTTTCCCCTAAATGGCTTCTTACATTCCCTCTACATAAATAATGGTATATTTAATCTAAAATTCTTTTTCCCACACTAATAAAGTGTGAAAAGACAGGTCGAGTATTAAGACACAATGCAAAATTTGTATTTAAAATAATCGCATGATTCGCTTTCTATAAGCTGTTTGGGTTATTCACATATTTACACAAATGAGAAAGGAACGCAGAAGGTAGATTATAAAGGAAATGTATCCACATTAGAGCAAATTTTGGTACAATTACTTTAATATGCTTTACTGTAAATAAAATATAGTGGTATAAGGAGGACATTAATTTAGTTAAAATTGGTATATTTTTAATACATGTTAGTCAAGTGTAAAACTAAGCCTGCTGGTCATTGGTTATCTTTATCTCAAAGTATTGTGTATTTGCTCTAGTACAGGGTGTTTGGCCAAACTATATCTTAAAATTCCCTGACTTTTCCAGGCTTTACAGAGTCAATTTCCAATTTTTCCAGACACTATATTATAAAAATTATTGTATTAAGATCTCAACTTAATGTAATATTATTTTTAGACACATACACATTTTGAAATTGTAACACTCTATGAAGGGGTTAAAGGATGTCAGCCTAAAGCAACGAGTCATTGGGTTGTGCGTTCCAAGTTAGCTTTGAGTTAGATCATATTTATACATTAAAAGATCATCTTACACGGGCTAATGAACTAATGACTCAACTTTGGGTAAAGACATGATAGAGGGGTGGAAAGATTAGATGAAAATCCCATGTTGACTTTGAGAATTGAGATTAGTATATTCAAGATGGACAAATGTACTAGAATAAATTCACAGTGAAGAAAAATGTTTTGACAGTTATTTTATTATAAATTAAATTAGCATAGACCTATTATTTTAGTAACTGTTTAAAATTCCAGAAAATTGATTAAATTCCCTGACTTTTTCATTAATTTTCCCAGAATAAAAAAATTCCCTGTTTTCCAGGTTGCTGGAAACCCTGTAGTCTAACAGCATAGCCGGGCTATCCATGTTTAATCATGCTAGTGAAGTAAAAATGAGGAGGATGTATTTAGAGGGAATATATATTCTGGATGAGTTGTAAAACTAAAATTTTAAATTGGGACTCATGGAAATGAGGAACTATAATTAGAAAAACTTTTATATCAAGTATAAAATTAAAATCAGGCAGATGGGTAAAGGGGCAACTCCAAATAATCATAAAGGCCTAGATAATTGAAATTACAAATGTAAAATGTAAATGGAGCTCCGGGAAATTTAGGAGGAGGGGGAGGCATATGAGTATAAAAATCTTTTATGGAAAGTAGACAATTAAATTTGACATGTATGCAGGGGAAACAAACACTCCCAATAGCAGGATAAGTGTTCAATATATTAACTTTATAAGTGGGAGCAGGTGAAATGGGAACATTTCAACTTTCCAAAACTAAAAGAATAAACTATGTATCAGTGTGGTAGAGGATTAACATTTGTCAGGCTGTTGTAAAAAAACAATCCATAACTGCCATGAAAGTCTGAAAATTCTTACATTTCAAAATGATGGAACAGAAAATGGGAAGGATATTGCCTAAAAAAAAAATCAGAACAGTAGAAAATTGAACATTTTTAGTATATGTAAAAAGACCAACTCAAATAATCAGCAAATACATAAAATCTAAAATTTAAATTGAAGGAACATGGGAAATGAACTGTACCAGAAATTTCTAAATCTAAAATTAACTACAACTTATAAATTTGTTAAAAACTTGAAATTTGACGAGATTGTAATAAGACCACCCCAAAAGCCTAACAATTTTTTAAATTCTAAATTGCAAAACGAGAAGGTGGGGGTTAAGGTTGTAATGAAATGGAAGATAAGAAGAAATTTCCAAGTTTATAGAAAAAAATAACATATAAATATGCTATAAAATAGTAATTTTTCAGATAACTAGAGAAGTATTAAGGTTGACATGGCTTAATTGTGCAAAGAGCGGGTTTAACTGCTAGTTAATCATAAACTAAGTCCCCAAAATAAAAAAAGCTTCCAAGGGTGGTTTTTCCTAAATAGTTTTCCACTCTCTTTCCACCCAACTGTGGATATACTACCTATAAAATGCTTTCCTCCTCATCCCTTCTCCATTAGAGTAATTATCATATATGCATAAAACCTGAACAGGTAGCAATACATTGTGATAAACACACACACATATGAATATGCCATAATAAACATGTGATAAATTAGTTTTACAAATAAATAAATTCTAATATTTTATGTATGGATCCATTTGGTGAATAGAGTAAAGCATCACTATTTTAATAGCTTTCAAAACCAATAGTGAGGAAAAAAAAGCTTGAACAGTTGGGGTTTATTATGCTGCTCCAACCAATATGTTTTTGCCTAGCGCATAGAACTGTCAAAATATATTTTCACTGGTTTAGTGAAGGACCTTTATGCATGAAACTGTGGCTTGGAGCTCTAGCTTGCTTGGGAACATGATTAATATCACCTCTAACGTGGGATAAGGAAGTTTTCAAAATGTATATAAGTGGTTCAAGTACAAATTTCTTATCGCGCTGTAGCATTTGAACTGCAGTGAGAAACACAGTTTTCCTCTGAGAAGATTTACATATAACTGACAACTTGGGAGCTAATGCACATATATTTCGGTGTTAGGAGAGTAAGCAGTTCTTAGAGGGGGGTCATTTAAAAAAAAAATCATATTTACTCATTAATAAATCAATTTGGTCCTTGACTAATTCATAACACACATGATTCCCCTTGATAACATTGTGACAACATTACACTAAAGGTAATACAACATATCAATTAAAATGTGAAAAAGAAGTGATCATAAATAAGCAAACCACAACCAAACTACTTGTTATTAAATAACTTTTCAGTTTATAAGATTTATACCTGAGAATGTATTTTAAAACAAAACAAAATTAATATACTTATATACGCAAACTTATTCTGTTAAATTATCACTAAATATGTTTCTGCCTTCTCATGGTGATTTTTAATCCATTATGCATATAAATATATATATATATATATATATATATATATATATATATTAAAAAGGGTGTTTGTATAGCTATAAAAAGAAATGTTAAAAAAACAAAACAATACAATACCTTGTTGTTTGGTCATGTTCCATTGAGAAGGGACTGTATGTGTTTGTAATCTAAACTGTGAGGCACTAACTGATGAGCCAATATGACTTTGCTGCAGTGCTAGAGCTGCCTGCTGTTGTTGCAATTTTATTTGCTCATTCGAACTGGTACCTAAAATATAAGTTACAGAATTAAAAATGCTTTACTTTTTATGAGACATCATTTAATAAATTAGTTTTTGTGTGTGTGTTTGAATTGTATTATAAAACATATACACATTTTATAAAGAGTTAACAGACACAAAACAAACTAGATATAATAACAACACGAGCATGTGTGTGTCCACAGCATGCATAAAATAATGCTTCATTATGGTTCAATGGTTTAAAATGAGTAAAGAATGACCCTATGTGCAGGATGATTCCTGGATAGCTTAGTGGTTAGAGCATTGACGCACTAAGCCAAAGGTCCTGGATTATTTTCTGTGTCCAGGTGTCATTTTTCAATTTCAGAATATGATATCTAGATGTGGCTAAATCCGTACTTAAAACTATATAAAAGCTTAGGCTATTTGATTATTAATAAAGAATTATGTTTTATGTCTTAATTGTGATGGTAAATTTCTAATTATATAAAGTCATGGGGTCATAAATAAAATATCGAGGAACACACACACACCACACACATATTCTGAAATAAAAAGATTAAAAGAGTGTACAGCAGGACCCCTGGTGGGTAGAAGATTATCCGAATTACAAACATAGAATTCAAAATTAAGCTATCCACTTTGATAGATAGTATTGCTAAATACAAAATATAATACTAATAATATTGAACACTGTGGTAGCCAGCATAATTGAAAAGTGGACTGACTTTATAGAAAATTTTTAGTACAAGGAAGGACTCACCTGAAGAATGTTGCTCTAGAAAATGAGAATTTAGGTCCTTATAAACCAGCTATCTTGAGACTCTAAATTTCCCATGATTAATATTTTATTTACCTCCTACCGCCACCTTCCACACTAGTGAACCATTGTAAAGTAGGACAAGGTTATGTGAACACTAACCAATTTCCCCCAAAACTAAAATTTACTTTAACCAACTGTTAGTATTGGCAAACAAAAGAAGAGAGGGGAAAAACATGCCTGTCCAATCAGGAGAGAGAAGACCTCTCATTGGAGAAGTAGAAGAAAAAGCGTGGCAGTTCAAAACTCAAAGCAAAGACAGTAAACAAAGTACATTTGGACTCCGATAAAACAAAATAATAATATATTTACAGCCAAGACTGAACATACCGCCAGCCTTGAAATAACTCATTTTAACAGTAATTACTGAGTAGGAAGCAGGCAAAGTTTCATAATTGAGCGTTTATAGGTACCACTAACAGCGCAAACAGACCCGAAAAATGTCATCTTGGCCTAGAAAAACTCTCTCAATTACTCCAAGAGAACATTTTAGAGGAAGAAGACTATCTTGTTTAATTACAACAATGGTAACCATTTCATAAGTTTAAGGTGTATTCTATCTTTTCCGTTGTTAAAGTGTGTGGAGATATTCAAGGTGCCATCTTTTCCAGTCATGTTGTATCAAGCATTGGATGAGCCACCATCTTGAGAATCGATTCAATGATGTCCGACTTGGATCCGTATATGGGAAATTTTGTAAGGGTGAAATGGTAAGAAAATAATCAGGGGTCAAGGCAGTTGGATCATTAGGGCTTGATAGCATAATGCAAAGTGGAAGAAAGCTCAAGATTGCTTCAATTTCAACTAAAAAGGTAAAAAATTCTTCAGATGTGGGCACTTGTTCTTCTACAACCCTAAATAGATGTGTCTTGACCGATTTCACTCCGGCCTCCCAAAGAAGCTCACCAAAGAGAGATGTGGATGGGGGGGAGGGGGGTTAGGATGCCACTCTATACCTCTATAGGTTAGTTCATTATACAAAACAGTATTATATTCTGTCAAGTTTTAAAAGTGTGTACAAATGGTCTAGGAAAGCTTTAGCACCTACAAAATTGGTGCCACAATCTGAATAAATAGTTAAACATGTTCCCCTATGACACAAAAAGTACTTAAAACCACCCAAAAAGTTTCTGTTGAAGAGATCTGAAGCCAGTTCAAAATGAATGGCTATAAAGGAAAAACACATGAAATTACACTTATAATACTTTTGTGGCCTTACACCTCTATTTCTGCTGAGAATGATATTAAAAGGACACCAGC
The DNA here is from genome assembly GCA_902141375.1 of Timema poppense. Classification (NCBI taxonomy): domain Eukaryota; kingdom Metazoa; phylum Arthropoda; class Insecta; order Phasmatodea; family Timematidae; genus Timema; species Timema poppense. The sequence continues at coordinate 21,250 of CABFOV010003427.1, read as the reverse complement.
ATAATCCCCTCCAACATGGGAAAAGGGCTTTACCTACCCAAATCTTGGAATTGTTAAGTCCCCCATCAAAGGAAATGTTGGTTTTTGGATCTATCTTAAAGCAGTCATTAGTGTTTTGAACCCTTTGATGTACAGCACTCCTACCAGTCAAGATCCAGTACTTTTGTTTGAGTATGGAAAGAACAAGATTTGCACCAGTATGTAGATTATATCAATGACATTGATAAATATTTAAGTTCACCATATGGTGTCCTTTTGGGAGTAAAATAAGATGTTTCTCAAATGTCAAGAACGAATTTCTAAGCCTCCCTCCTACTCAAATCAGTTTGTCTTCATCAATAAAGGGACTTAATTTCTTCAAAGATGATAAGCCTGAGTCTTAACGAAGTAAACACTTGAAATCATCCGAAAACTGTGTTTTCTGTACAGCCAGGGGCAGCCCTAGGGCGGTGCGCAGAAAATGGAACGATAGATCGTCTGCGAAAAAAAATAAAACCCATCACCTATTACTACTTAACTCAACCCGCCAAAATAAATTTTATACAACAGTGATCTAGGTTGTGTGCTACTGACTGAGTCAAGTCAACTCAAGTTGCCCATCACTAGTTCTGTCCGCTACCACGCCTCTTTCGCCGATCACCAGCCGTTGTATTAGGGCGTTGATTCGTGTACGGGTGAATGTGTTGTGATTTGTGTCTATGTGGTGAGCTCCAAGTGAATTTGAAACGTTATCGTTAATTATTATTGTTGAAACATAACTACTGTTAAAGTAAGTATTCTGTGAGTATCCTAAATGTTATGTAATGTAAGATATTAGTAACATTATGTTAGAAACAACATCATGTTAGACATATTTGTGTTTACGTAGATCATAGATCATACCTAAGCTAGTCTAAGGATGACTTACATGACATCAGTTTAACATCTTCAATTTGAATTAGTTAAACATTGTTTGTTATCTGCCTGAACGTATTTTTTATAAATACAATTATTATTAACCACGAATTGAACAACGCCTTTCGGGCTATTATGTTTAGTGCCGTCGGTAAAACAGCTAAACCTTTTTTTCTCTGTCCTTGTCCCTCATGTCAACATTCCGTTATCTTGAAATAAATAAAGATTTTACTTGGGTAAAAATAATTCTTACTCATAAACGTTATTTAGCGTTAACTAATAGCTAAACAGCGAACCTAACTAATGTCAAATTAAACATCGTCGGACCCTTGTTTAACCCTTTTGCACTCAGCGTATTTTCACTAGACTAAGCCAAAACACTCAGGCAAATTCTCACATATTTACCTTTAAACCTTTTAAATTTTCTCATAAAAAATGTTTTTAGTCTATACATATGAAAAAAATCACACTTATACTATACACATTGTAGATTTATAAAAAAAATATTACATAAATTATTAGACTACCATTATTTTGTAAAAAAATTCAAAATTTTTAATATCTTAACAATTGAATTAAAATTTTTAATTCAGAGCAAAAAATTAATATTCATTTCTTCTCTTCCTTATTTATCAGTCATCCTGCAAGAAAGAGAATTTATTTCTGTAAAATTTGATACTAGTTTTGTGTTTGTAGCTTATTTTGATTCGGAACTACATAACATTTTGTAAAATCATGTAAAGGGGAGAGGAAGAGATTGCTCGGGTGACAATATCCCTGTAGTCTTCATCATCCATATTTGTCCTCATTACTGTCAGACATGTTATGAACAGCTGGATTCCTAAGATCTGGCACATTATCATCATCACTAGTGATGTCAGAATCACTTTCATACACAAAGTCACTGTCACTGTCAATAGTATCTAAATAGTCTAAAATGTCTGAGTCATTTAGCCTAGAACTTGGACCGGCCATTGCCTAGCTAGAATATTTCAACTAAACAACACTTATAAATAATAAACTTTGAATAAAACAACGAAAATATAATAAATAATATATAAAAATAAAACAGGTAAGAAAAATAATGGAAGCAAATATATTTATATAAATAAGGAATAAGGAAAAACCCACGAACTAGAAACGTATTCACATCACGATGTAAACAATGAGTATTACATATTTCAACTGTTCAAAATAAATAGTTTTTCCAAGACCAATAGTGCTATCTGTTGGAAAAAGTATGAAATAAACCTAAATATTTAGAATACTGTGTGTGGTGCCACCTAGTTATTAAAAATAAACTTACACGGCCAGATTTAGCTGGAGCCGATATATCGGCGGCGAGAGTGTTTTAGCAGTACCATGGCGCGCCGAAATTTCGGCGCGCTGAGTGTTTAAGGGTTAAGTGCCTAACCAACAAAATGGTGTCACCCAAACAATCTGTGTAGCTGTTAATTTATCTGACAAAACTCAACTATGTGGAAAAGTTCGATCATTTTTTGGCTATGGAGTAAGCATTTATACCTATCATAATTCATACAAATAAAATGTATGACAATAAGTACAATTATCTTTACGTTTAGCCATTCTTTAGTATTTATTTCTTCCCGAATAATGCTGAAATAAATAAAATACAAATACCTACTTATGTAAGCAATAATCAGTCTAAACAAATGGTCAACAGTTGTGGTCCATTGTTTCTGTGTGAACCGTGTCACTTTAGTGTTTTTTTTTTTACTTGCAATGCAATTTGAAACAGTAGATGCGGGGGCTTTTCACTATGATTTCGATCTTTCATTCAATCATCTGTAAAATGTTGCTATAGCAAAAATAATTCTGCGTTAGTCAAATAAATACATCTTAAACATTGTTTATGAGTTAAAAAAGTTAAGCATTATTTAATGTCTTAAGTAGTTATTAGTTAAACTGTTGTTTTGATGTTGACTAAGACATTTTAACAAGTAAGACAGTTAATGTTTTAAAATAAATGAAGGCGTAAATTTTAGTTCCATAAAATATCCTCTTTCATTCTAATTCTTGTTGTACTGTAAAGACTTCTAGCTGCGTTAAATATCTATTTTCGAGCATTTAACTATGCAATGCACTAATTTAATTTAGAATTAAAACTGTGTTCAACTAACATTCAAACGGAATTAGACTGTGTTATGCGAGTCGCCCTAAGTTGCAAATTTAAAATCAGCTTTTCAATACATTTTCATCTAGTATGTATTGTATTTGTTGCTCCCATAGTAAAAGTTTCCGAGTGACAATATTTTTGGGTGTAGAATTGACTTTAGGTAATTTCAGTTTACCTTGGTATCGAAAATATTTACAAAGTATAATGCATCCTTTTCTTTACAGACAAAACATGTCGCTACCTCAAAAAAAATTATCTGGCGCACAAAACTTAAAAAGAAAACCAAAAAAGCAAGGCAAAACTGAAAAGGCTGCAAATTTGCTAGCAAAATTTTGAGAGTTGAGAAGTCATCTGAATCATCACCATCAGAACTAGTCCAACACACGACGGAAGAAGACCTATTTAATAGAAGTTCTTCAGACGAAGCCCATGAAGATGAAGAGCAGGATGCACAAGAAGATTTAGCTATTTCTGGAATGTCATATGCAGTTCAAAATATTACAGAAGAAGGTAAACCAGACATAACATCACCGTCACCTATTCAAAATATAAATTATGATATTTCAAAATGGTTGCTCGTTGACCCTACAACCAGAGATGAAATAATTATTCGAGGTCCTGTAAGTAACGAAATGAACAACGATAAATATCCAAGAAAAAATGGACATCAATTTTCAAATACGCATTTTCAAAGGGTAATGCCAAATGGAGAAACTTATAAAAGAAAATGGCTTGTTTACTCTAAATCTGCAGATAAAGTATATTGTTTTTGCTGCTGTTTATTAAACAGAAGTTCCCATTATAATTTAGGAAAAGAAGGACTTGACGACTGGAGACACTTATCAGTGCGTCTCAAAACTCACAAAACTTCCTCAGATCACCAGCGCGTCGATTCGATTAAAGAACTTCAGTGGAATTGACAAGCATTTGCAAAAACAGATTGAAGACGAGAAATCAGGGTGGGTTGCTATCCTCGAACAAATGATGTCCATAGTATTCATTTTAGCAGGCAATAATTTGTTGTTCAGAGGAAGCTCTGGATCTGAAACAATATATACTCTTAATAATGGTAACTTCCTGGGTTTAGTGCAACTGCTAGGAAAATTCGACCCTGTGATGATGGAGCACCTCCGCCGGATTGTTAATAAGGAAACTAATGTCCACTATTTTGGCAAGCGTATTCAAAACGAGTTGAATGGCTTACTTGGAAGTGAAGTTCGAAATACAATTTTGACTATGGTAAAGTCATCTAAATGCTTCTCCATCATACTGGTTTGCACTCCTGATGTCAGTTACGTTGAACAATTATATTTAACATTGTGTTTTGTTGACACTAATGAAGGTGAAGTCCAAGTGCGTGAGTGTTTCATTGCTTACAAGCCGGTGACTCTTTGGGAGCTGAACTTACTGGCCTCTTTCTTGATGATGATGTGCAAGATTTCGATTTGGATATGAACGATTGTTGAGGCCAAGGATATGATAATGGATTTAATATAGGAGTAAAAAAAGGAATCCAAAGCAGAATTCTGAACCAATATCCATGAGCATTTTTTAATCCATGTGGCTGTCATAGCTTAAATTTGGTAATAGCAAATGCCGCCAAAACATCTGTTAAATCAGTTTATTTGTTTGGGTTTCTTCAAAGACTGTTTGTTCTATTCTCTGGATCAACAAAGCGATGGGAAGTGATATATCCAAGCACGTAGAAGGACTATCATTGAAAAACGTTTGTGAAACTCGTTGGGAGAGTAGTTTTTCTAGACTCGCTGCAGTTCGTTATCACTACCCTTCAGTTCGTGACACCCTTCTGGATCTTCACGAAGAAACGAATGACCAAGTTGCAGCATCAGAGGTCTTGTCGCTGATTCAGTAACATGGAGCAATTTGAGTTTATAGTAACAATGGTGGCTTGGTATGATATATTGTTTCAAGTAAACATTGTAAGTAAGGCTAGGCAGTCTGAAACTATGGATTTACCAAACGCTTCACAATTGCTGAAGAACTGCTCGGAATTTGTAAAAGAGTACTGGGGTCATTCGTCTGCTCTGATAACAGCTATGGAAATTGCTTTTCAAGCTGGAACAGATCATATTTTCAAGCCAGTTCGATCCCGAAGAAAGAAGATATTATTTGAATACGAAGCCGTAGATGAGACACCAACAGATCCTGAAGAATTGTTTAAAATGAACGTCTTTTACCCTATGATCGATACAATTGAGAATGTGGTGGTCACTCGATTTATACAACTATCCAAATTCAATGATACATGGTCCTTTTTATACAATATCAAAACAATTCCTGAAAAGTCCAAATTGGAAAAAGGCTGTGCAGATTTAGAAATAAGTTTAACCAATGGGGAAAAATGTGACATATATGATTGTGAATTGGTTGAGAAACTTTTATATCTGAATCCATTGTTGAAAGAGCTTGAGTCAGCAGAACCAATAAAAGTTCTCCAACTTATTAAACAAAATGGTTGGCAGGATATATTTCCGAATGTGTGGACAGCACTTAGAATTTTGCTGACCATACCTGTAACTGTTGCTAACGGAGAAAGAAGTTTCAGTAAATTAAAACTCCTTAAAACTTATTTACGTTCAACCATGTGTCAGGATAGACTGTCAGATCTAGCAATTTTATCCATAGAAAATAGTATTGCCCAGGACTTAAATTATTCTGAATTAATAAAAAAATTTGCAAGCGCAAAAGCGAGGAAAGTGGCAATCTAGGCTTTTTAGTTCATTTTTTATTTCTTAATTTGTTTTAATTTTAAACTAATTTACGATGTAAATTTGACTTTTGTGTGATGTAAGCGTTGTCTGTAGCATAGTAGTTTAAATAAACCTTTTCAAACAAATATTGTTTCTTTTTACTTTTATTGTTTCTCATCCATATTACTACTATGCTAATCTTTCAGAGGTCTGAGTTATTAATGATGTAAACAATGTATGTTATCTTTAGTCTCTATGTACAGGGGGGCGCCATAATGAGATCTTGCACCACCTGAAAACCTTGCTAGGGCCGCCCCTGTGTACAACTTTAATTAGAACCTTAGTTGTTAGATTAAGTACTTTGCTAGTGAGATATTCATAAGGTGGGATGAGTTTTGATTTACAATGATTTATGAATCTAAGGTTATAAGCTGTTCTTTGTAGTCTCCTGAAAGAGGATGTGCAAGTAATCAAGTCAATGAAAACATTATTAACATCTTCATTGGCTGTAGACAAATTAATGGTTTTTCTTCTTGTGTAGAACATGGATCAGATTCCAGTCTAGAAACTGTAAAGGCCAGGTTGACCTGTATAGTTTAATCCAGGAGTGTCCATCCCACCATAGTTGATGTTGGAAAAGTTCTGATGGACCCGAGATGCAAAATCCGCTAGGTTTTCTCCAGGGCTATGATACCAATGTTTTGCTGGCAAAATTTTCATAAATTAGGGCAACAGGATTATTGATGAATGTCTTCAATTTATGAGGTAATGAGTGAATCCAATGAAGCGTCACTGTAGAATCAGACCAAGCAAAGATGTCGGATAGTTTTAATATGTCTGAATAATCATTTATTACAAAATTATTTAATCTGGCTAAAAGTAAAGCAGCACATAGCTCTGGCCTTGGCAAAGAGTTTGTTTTTAAAGGTGTGACTTTTTACTTTGTGCATAGTACCAATACCATAGTACAATTATAATGATCAACTGTTCTTATATATATATATATATAATAGCCCTTTTCTGGAGCATCAGAGAATCCAAGAAGCATGCACTCTTGACTTTGGTACAATGACAAATAACGAGGCAGCTTTGTTAGCGATAACTGAGGGAGTTCTTGATGAAAGGATATTCAGACTTTGTGAATATTATCAGGTGGAGTGTTATCCTAATCTTACTTTAAATTCCACAGCATTTGTATGAAAATTTTTGCAAATAAAGTGGAGTCACTTGACCTAGAGGATCAAATATTCGAGTGACAGTAGATAAAATGACTCTCTTTGTACATTTATATGGTTCCAGGTTCATATTAAAGGTGAACACATCAGTATTAGGTAGAAATAGCATTCCCAAATTTTTCATGGTGGAATCTGAACCACAATCAAAGTCTTTTACTTGACTAGCAAGGTGCTCAACTGGAATAGACTCAAGCAGTTCCAAACTGTCACTGACCAACTTCCTCAGTTCAAACCCAACAGTCTTGAATAAATCAAACAATTGTCAAAATAAGCAAATAGCTTCTTCAGGTGTACAAGATCTGGTGACTATGTCATCTACATAGATGTCTTGTTCAACCACTCGAGGCAAGAGGAAAATTCTCTTGCTCATCAACCACCAGCTGTTTCACAAAACGAAGTGTAAGGAACGGTGCAGGTTTAACACCAAAGGTAGTTGTGTTCAATTGGAATGTTTATAATTCATCTTGAGGAGAGAAACACCAAACAATGTGTTGATAAAAACGATGTTCAGGGTGGATCTCTATTTGTCAGTACATTTGCTTGATGCCTGACATGAGTACTACAGGATGAACACACAAATTAAGAATAATTTCAAAAATTTCAAGCTATAACTTAGACTCAGTCATTAGGGCAGCATTAAGTGAGAGTCCAGATGTAGATTTAAAGCTAAAGTTGAATACATCTATTAACTTAGTAGTAGTTCTATCAGGCTTAAAAGCACAATGACATGGAATGTAATATGATGGTAGTGAAAAATTGATGTTAGGAACCAATGACATGCGACCTTGGTCCAAGTGATCTTGCTGAGAAGTAAAATATACTTTGTTAAGACTAGGTTTTAATTATATTCTTTTTTAAAATACTTTGTGACTCCTTATTGCGCCAGAATAAGTATTCCTGAAGAAAGAGGATCTTGTTGAAAAGGCAGTGAGCTTGAATAGTGTCCAATACTATCTCAATCTTCAATGGCACACACACCTGCACTAAATGACCTTGGTTCAGATTAAGAAAATAATCAAAGCAACACAATGTGTCTGAAGGTTATTATTAGTCTACTTTATCTGTGATTGCCATAATATACAATAATTAAAATGAGTTGACATAAAAAATGGTTTTGTTTTGATAAAAATAAAAATAATGCCTAATTTTCCCTGTTTCATGGTCAAAATTACCTTACTTTCCCTGATTTTTTGCTTGGCTTTCAAATTCCCTGATTATTCCAGGTTTTCCCTGTTTTATTGGTTTGTGGCCACCTTGATACAAAATGACATATCCAAGTTTATCTCTTTGCATTTGGAATTTCCTGGCAATATTATTATCGGAAAATATAACTTTGAAAAGATCACTAAAAGTAGAAAAACTTATATTAGAAGAATGTTTCATCATTTGATTAATAGCCCACAATATTTACGCAAAAGAAATTTCATCTTTGACAAGGTAACTCTAAATAGAACAACTAGATTTGGTTTTGAGTTTCAAAATTATTACTGGTCATTTGAACTGGAATGTACACCTTCCACATGTAGGCCTATATAGGATATGGCATTTTTGACTGCAGGGACCAACTAGCTTCCACTAGCAGCTTTCACTCTGTCAATATGCTTCTTTCACTTGGTTTGAGATCGGACTGAAGATAATATTATTTATATCCAAGTTAGTTTATACAAAGAACAATGTCCTTTAGTTTTATCACAATCCACTCTTAGGACCACAGCCAATCTGTTAACAATGTACCGTCCAACCAATCATCCTAAAAGAATTTTTTCCTTTGTGTTTACTCATTTCTTCTTATTAACAAAGGTGACAAGATAGACAATAGGGCTCTGCAGAGTACTCACATCAGTCAAGCTTGCGAAATGTACAGCTTTTTGGGGGGGGTAGTGGAGGGAAGGGGCTAAGTGAAGAACACAACAAACAACCCGCTTCGATAGCCGCATGGTCTCACACGCTACTCTTGCAGTAGACTACATTGCTGATGACACGGAGATCAATGTTTAAATCTCGGTCGGGTGTACTGATGGGGTTATTCCAAACAAATTTTCCACTCTCCCTTCACAAAAATAAGGGTACATTTACTCTAAAATAACCTTCCTAATCCCTAAAACAATTATAGTAATTATTACATAGGCCTATAACCAGAAATAGTTGTAAAACGTAGTGCTAAGAAAAAAACAATAACAAGGAGGGTTCTGTGCTATTGGAATGCTTGTGTAGTCAAAACAAACAGTTGTTTATTTCTTCTTCTGGCATGTAAAGGGAGGGAGGAGGTAGGGTAGAGACTAAGAATAGACAAAGGAGAGAAACATTCACAATGCAAGGTCATCTACAATGTAAACAAGGATGGTAAATTAGAACTCTTAGTAATGTTCAAATTATAAATATTAGGGGTCTCAAAATGTTGATGCTAACTGCTGTAGCCAACAATTCACTCAATGAGAAGAGGCTTTATATATTTACAATATCTGAATCAATATTCATAAAAACATGTGTATTTCCATTATTGGAAAACACCCTTTCATAACCGAGGGTGCAAAGAATGAGGTATCATACTTTAATGGTATATTTTTGGAGGTGGGTGGGGTTTGAATCCTCGTCAGATGGATTGAGGGTGATCATTCTGAGGTGGATGGGGTTTGAATCCTCATCAGATGGATTGAGGGTGATCATTCTTAAATGGTTGCCCACTCTCCTTCCAGATAAATGTGGGCACATTTTCTCTCAAGTCCACCTTCCTCATCTCCCCCACATTTGTGTAAATAGATTGGATGAGTAGTAGGATACCATGGGGGGAAAAAAAAGAAAGCAAGGAATCATGCTGTATTCAACAGTTACTATGCAATGAAAGAATTATCTTTCTTAAAAATATGTAATATGTAAGAAGGTATAGGAAAGGTGGATAGAAACACATAAAAGGGAGACTTATATGTTTCTATCCACCTTTTCTATACCTTCTTCCAAATATAATACAATTACCTCATAAAGCGAAAAGAGGTTTTCCTTATTGAGTTATTTCTTAAAAATATAATGACTATATATACATGAGAAATGTTGTATTGGTTTTCGACACTAAATACTTAGCATTAATTCCTTCAAATATACAGCAACTTAACATTACTACCCAGCTACATTAAAAAAAAACTTTACATGACATATTTAACAATTTATACTGATGATAGAAACATGATGACAAGTTTTAATTCATATGAAATAGATTTAGAATCAAAGTACCCAAGAATAATAACAGTGAAGTAGTTCTCAAAATAGGATTACTTTATTATTTCTGAAATCAGTTTTATTTTTGCTAAATTTTTAATATAAACTAAAACTAAATAGAAGAGATAGAAATATTTATTGTCCTGACAGGTTTATATGTATACTAAGCTTAGTTCAAATCTAATAATGTATTTACAAATATATGGGGAAGTAAGAAGGATAAGAAATTGATATATATGAAAATAACTAAACCAATAATTTTATAAAAAACATTTTACCAAGAAATTATTTTAAACTATTCTTAAACTATACCTGTAATTTTATTGGGGAATAATGAATCTGCTTCCTTCTCAGCAGTCATCTTTCTGAGCACTGAAGTTGGTGTAAATGTCAGGGGAGTAGGAGATAAGTGCTTGGCAGGAGAAGTCTCTGTACCTTTTGAGACATTGTTGCTCACCCCAACCAAACCCCCTGTGGTTAAGTTTGGTGAGAGGGACCTATATCAATTATCATTACCAGTTCAAAACATTGTTTTGAAATATTTTACACAAATTACATTGCAATTTAATTAGTTTAATTTAAAATACTTACAAGTTTGTTTAAGTATATTTCATTTACCCGAAAGGTAGTAGGCATTCTACCTAGCATGTATCCAAAATGGTGGGACATATTTGATAAGTCCACAGTCAAACCGTTCAAGAATAGGACTGTAAGCCTTCACAATAAATTGAGTGCAATTTGGTTATTGATTATATCATTTTTTTTATAAAAAAAATATTGATTTCAAAAAAATGGTAGAAAGAGCTTGTTTCTCTCATTTATATTAGCAAGTTGAATTATAAATTTAAATGTGTTATTGGCATAAAATTTAATTTTACAATTTTTTTTCAGAAATAATGTTACTAATTTGCTTATAATGTAAATAAGCAATTTAAAATATTTAGATTAATTTACATAACAATTTAATATCAAATGTATAAGTTGTATTTAATGTTAGAATACAACAGAATAAATCTTGAAAATGTTATAACAAAATGAATAGAATCTATTTTAATCCTTTCCATTCCCTGGCACCGGCGTTGAGCAACGTCTTTGTTTGCCTTAATGTTCCCTGGCGCGGGCGCGAATTGACGTTTCATTGTAAAGTTATTGTAATGTCATCTATCAATGAACCACTGTACTTTTAGCCAGTCGGAATAATTAATATATAAACTAATAGATGGGGCTATGAGTTCAATGCTATACTATGACCAAGAATAAAGCAATACATGAAAAAATAAGTAAATATGCGAGAAGTGAACAATTGTGTTGGAGATTAGTATATTTAAAAAAAATGGCCGCCAGGATTACGTAGATCACTGTGTAATTTTTAAAACCGCGTCTTACTACTCGTTCAGGCTATATACAGTAGCCCCACGGCTTCTTTGGTGCTGACTGACAGCTCACAGCTGACTTCTGATGGATTTGAAAAGTTACCAGACCAAATTATGTATCCTTACGCCGAACCATATGATTTGCAAAAAACATGTGTTTAGCAGCTGTCACTTCTGACGGTCAAAATTTAGGTATATACCTAAATGTTGACTGTCAGAAGTCAGCTGTGAGCTGTCAGTCAGCACCAAAGAAGCCACGAGGCTACTGTATTTATGTACTAATTACACTGATGGTGTTAGGGATTAGGAGGGTTATATTTAGAGGAAGTATACCCAAATTTGTGTGGAAGAAAAGTGGAAAACCATTTTGTAAAAACCACCCTCAGTACACACGATGATATTCAAACCTCGATCTCATAATCGGCAGTCCAGTTTACTGTGAGAATACCGGGTTAGACAACATGGCCACTGAAGTGGATGATCGTTGTGCCAAGCAAGCGCCAAGGAATGGGTTAAAACTATCTTTTACAATATATATATATAATAATCTCATATATTGTGCGAGAAATATTGAAGAGGAAAGCATTTTGTTTGAGAACTAAACCAAATGATATATTCTTGCTAAAAGCAAAGTTGTATTGTAATCCTTTAATTACAAAATAATAAATACTTATAATTTTCCTAATTAAATAGGCTGATCATATATCACATTATAAACAGTAGAGAAACATATTTTCATCTATCATTTTTGTATAGATTTTTTAAAATAAATTCTATATGGTTGCCTAATTTAAGAAATAAACTTTTTTTTCTTTTACATAACTTGTGGAGTCAGAAAAAACTAAAATTTTATAGAAAAAATATGAGTAAACGGAGCTGAAATTATACAGGGCAAATTTTTTCTAAATAGGGTAAGAATTTTTATGAAACCAGCTTAAAATATAATATGGAAATGGGCCATGGAAAGTTTTAAAACTTGATTTGGATTTTTACTGAGAAATGTACTAGAACGAAATAAAATACGTGATAGTTTTAATGAAATGCACACAATACAAAAAGAAATAGATAAAGCGAGCGATTTGATAAGTGGGAGCTTAAAACAAAAAAAAATATCAAGAATTTTTAGACAGAAAACCTTTTGGTACCTGAGAGATGGGTTCAAATATATTGCTAATAGAGTGAAAAAATTTAGTTTTCCAGGGTTTTAGTAATGTAGTGGAATTTATTATTTGCCTGTTGGGAAAGTACGGCTTCCAAAGAGATATATTTTCTCAACGAATATTAACAAAAATTTGCTACTGTAACTGCCTGTGCCATATTTTATTATTGTCATGCCGAACTACCAGCAATATGAATGTAAATCTTGGAGAAACAAACATTCGAATGTCGGTAATAATAATAATTATATTGAAATCCAAAACATACAATGTGTAAAATTAGCATATAGTTAGGTAATTGCAGAGTAAGCCCTTTTCCAGCACATCTATAGATATTAAATCTTCCTATTTGAAGGATCTAACTCTCGATAATTATCCTGACATATAAAACCATTAAGGGGTGAATAAATATGAGTGACTTGGAGATATAAAAAGGAAGTTGATTTAGTGTGTCACGGGCATAACTTTAGCTCTTTTGAGTAATGACAATACCTTATGGATAAACAAAGTCCTGGATAACAATGTTAGAGAAATACAAAGCGTCAGCGTGGACAAGGAATAGCGAAAGTACGTAGGCCTCATAAGCATCGAATGTGGACACACTTACTTTAGCGCATTTACTGACATGTTAATTTTTCTCTAAGTCAACTTTCATTTAACATACATGACTACCATCACATTTTATTTACTTATTTTTGTACCTGCTATACTGATACTATTAAATAACAACAAAAATTGCCTTCCAAAATGTCTTCTTAGTCTCACCTCTAATCTCCCAAAGCCTGACTAATAAATAGTGGTACTTAGGGGGTGGTGACAATTAGTTTCAAAAGTGATATTAGTATTTGACTTAATCTTTCAATCGGTTATTAGAAGAAAGACTAAGTCTGTTTAGAAGATATAAATAAAAAATTAATGACAAGATAGGAGTTGGAACTACACATGAATTGAGTCTAATTACAGGTAGACAATTAATTACATGAAATGATGAAGCAGAAAGACTTTAACAATGACACATAACCAAAAACAACAGAGAATTTAAGCTGTACTGAAAGCTGACATCTGCCTAATGAGGAAAGAAGTCTACCAAAGGTGGGAGCCAACCAACTAATCAAATATGGCTTCAGTTAAGGTCATGGGGGTAGAGTGACCTAAACCGATTGGCAAATCAGTTAGAAGATCTAAGGATAGAAAATTAAAACCTAAGAATAGCCAGGTAAATACCAGAGGCATCTGTAGAGACGATTCCCTTTCTTAATTAAAATATCAGGAGCTTATAATTGATGCAAACAATTCTAATCTTCCATGGTGAATCTGAAGATAAAGTTGCTGTTTTTATTCTCAAGATTAGATAAATCATCAACTGTATTGGGTTGGACTGAAAATGAAATTAGATCAGTGACTAGACTATGTTTAGGAGAAGCAATAAACTTTGTGTTTTCTGATTCAAGTTAGCAAATAACCCAAACGGTTAATAAAATACGGTGCTAAGTATATGATTCAAGTTGTGTTGAGGCAAGTACTTTTGAATAACTAACTATACTTTTGAAGAACTAAAAAAGAGATTGGTAAGAAAATTCAAGGGAAAACACACTAGCGGATATTTAGGGAACAATTTACCAAAATAAGACTCAACAAGGAAGAAAAGGTTGAGGAATTTGATGATAGAATAAGATTGATAATAATACTTATGAATTGGGGATGCCATTCGTAGCAAAGAAATAAAACACAAAGAGAATAAGCGTGGGTTAGATGTATACCTCAATAGACTTTAAGTAGACTTTAAGGAGACTTGGAGAGATAGAAACGTCTGGCCAAGAATAAATCTTTTGAGGAAGACGTGGAATTAGCAGTTGACATCTTAGAAGCCAAATGTCGCCACCAGGAAAATGATAAAATAGTCTGAAGGGGAATATTTTCAGTAAACAAAGAAAAGTGTGATTTTAGTTGTAATAAAAAAGGACACATTGCTCAAAATTGAGAACATAATAAAAATATGTACAAATTACTAAGAACACCAGGGAGTTCCTTGAATACACTGTGCTATAATTGCAATAATGTGGGACATAATGCAAAACAATGTGGTTCAGAAGAAGCGTGAGAACCACCCAAACGCGGGCAAGACAACAAAGTCAGTAAAATCAGTCAATAAGATTTGTGCCTTCTGTACCTGTAGACAATGATATGGCTGACAGGGAGCTAGTGCTAGCATGCATTCATGAAAATACAGACAAGCACAAGTTTCGATAATGTGAAGCAAAGAGTGTGGTAATGAGACATGTTTCCCTACTGAAATTTGAAATTTTGGGTCAAATAGGCTGTAAAATTTTAACTATAGGGAGTGATGCCTATCTTAATACATTTAAAACTGTAGAATGTAAAAATACATCAAAAAAACAGCAGTATATAGGTTTGGATTCCGGAATCAATAGTACTTTGCAATCATCAGCTATGAATCAGAAGCTATGGTTAGGCCATCAAGTTTATGCTATTAATGGAATATCTGAGAAGGGGACCAAAAGGACAAGTACATACTTACATAGGGGAGTAACTAACCCCTCTTACTTTGTTGAAAATAATCCAGTTCCTATATTTTAGAAGTTTATCAAAAACTTCCCACCAGACAGAGGAAAAAATGCTAAAGGTCTAAGTTAAGAGAATTCAAAATTAAAATAATAAAAGTCGTTTTGTGTTCAAACCATTATTTAATCATTTATAGCTGCATAGTCAACAATGCTATGTCAGACATTGCATGTGTAAAATAGTTATGATGAAATGTAAAAAAAACTATAGCAGTTAGTTTTTTTACCCGAGTAATGTAACATAAGGGATTCCAAGAGGTTTCAAAGTTAATTAACTGCATGAGCGAAATAAACATAACATAGAAGTGGGCAAGGACTCAACTTTGTTGGAGATAAGCTGAGTTCAATCCAGGACTAGCAAATCCAAGGGAAGATACAAATAAGCTTGTATCAAGGTACAAGGAGAGAAACAAAAGTATGCATATTTGTGTTAAGGAAAATAGCGACTTGGGAGAAAAAAGAAAAAAAAAATCATATGCTTATTGAACAGTGAAAAATCATATAAGAAGTTTATAGAGAATATCAAGGGAAATTAGTAATTTGGTCATAGTAATAATTACACAAAGAACAAAGATTGAGGATGATAATTTAGAGATTAGGCGAAAAGCATATAATTTGACATGGTTCCCGAGTTTAAATATTTAGGAACAATATTAACTAGCAATAATGATGAAAGTTGAAATTAAAATAGGTGAAGTCGGGATATGCATACTATCACTTGGTCATTAAGGTGTAAACATATCACCTGTTTTAAAGCAATGTATAACTTTGAATATACAAAAATATAGTTTTATTGGTTTTTATCTCTATTGTAATGAAAACACGAGGAAAATAAATTTATGGTGTTCAAAAACAAGGTGCTGAGGAAAATATTGATTAAAGTAGTGGGGAGGAGAGGAGGTCACATAATGATGAGTTAAATACCCTGTACTAATAAGAATGTATTAGGTTAATCAAATCTCGCAAATCATGGTGGGCAGGACATAGTCGAATGGAAGAATCTAGAATCGTGATCAAGTTATTAGCTGGTAATCCAAAGAGTAGAATACCATTGTGAATATCTAGATGCAGATGGGAGGATAACATTGGAATGAACAGGAAAGAAATAGGGCGTAGTGATGTGGACTGTAAAGAACTAGCTTAAGATACGCATTGGTGGCCTACTTTTATAAGTGTAGCATTGAATTCTCTTGTTCCTAATGCCAATGAGTAAGCAATTTACCAACAACACCCAAAGTTCAACACTGCATATATAATGGGAGTTCACCAACAATCAGACAACATGCATATTGTATACTACACCATCAGAAAAAATTCATACATGAAATGGTTGATGAATAATTAACTTCAAAAATAATAATTCCAAGAGATCCAAAAGACAAACTGGGGACATAATCTATAGTCGTAGTGAAGAAAAAAAATCTTAAAATGAACAAAAGTAAAGCTTTTGTTTAGACTACAGAACTCTCAATTTATTAGCTACAGGGGATGTATATCCATTTACAATCAACACAGAAACCAGAGATAATCTGGGTGAACATAAATTCTTTTGATGTATTTGATATTACATCATATTATCATTCTCTCTCTGTACATCCAGTGAATCAAGCTAAAACACCATCCGTTATATAATAGAGATTAACCATATTAATGTGTACTTTTTAAATAAAAGAGTGCACCAGTTACATTCATAATAATGGTGGCTGTTTTGAGTGGGACGGGCCCCTCCCAA
Organism: Timema poppense; assembly: GCA_902141375.1. Taxonomy (NCBI): domain Eukaryota; kingdom Metazoa; phylum Arthropoda; class Insecta; order Phasmatodea; family Timematidae; genus Timema; species Timema poppense. Next base: position 4,216 of record CABFOV010003427.1, on the reverse strand, counting down.
GCTTTAACTTATGATTTGATAATCTTTAATGTTATTACAGATTTATTAGATACACACTACGCAACATAGGTTTATCCAACACATACTATCGGAGGGAGTATGATTTTATGCAGTTCCTCTTTAAAGCAACCCAAAAAGGATTTTATGTGTAGGTTTCTATCAAGATTTTTATTTAATAAATGTGGTAGATGAATGTGGGAAAGAGAGAAACATTAAAAGTTTCAAGAATAAAAGAGCATATATGACTCGATTTTGGATGTTGTTTAAGAGAAGGGAGTATGCAAATATAGGGAAGTGTAGAGAAAGTTAGTGAGGATAGATTAAGTACAAAGTTGTTTCTTTTTGAGCTATATGCAGTTTCTTGTCTACCCTGTAAAGGAAGAGCGTGATTAGATATGTATTTGTACGTTTAATAAATGCATTTGTTTTAGTCTATTTTCAAACAATACTCATTCTCACCATCTTGTTTATACCTCAAGGAATTATGACCAGCCTATTATTTAAAAAAATTTAAAAATATTAATTTTTTCTTTTAAAATTTTAGTACAAATAAGGTACAATAATGATATATAGGAACCAATAATAAAAAACAAACAATGTATTTTATGATGAGAAGGAAAAAAAAAATAATTAGTTATCACATTTTGTTACTGCCACTGAACAAAAGAAAATCAATTGTTACTGTTTGTTAAGTGACAGCCATTACCTTTTTATTCAGTGACAGCCACATAAAGTGTGAATTGTATGATTATAATTTGATTGTTTAGTCATTATTATCATTTTAATAAATCAATATTACTAAATATTGTTGTTGAATGAAACATACTGCTGCATTTCCTGACGTTTTCGATAGTTCTCTCTTTGTTCTTCCAATTTTTTCTTTATTAATGCTGATTGCATTATGTTTTGAGTGTGCACGATTAGTTCTCGAGGAGAAGGAACACGGTGTGGCAGACCTGAAAACATTAGAGGTAGTAATAAAAAGAATTAAAATTTTAACTCTTTGATTTTAATTTAACTATTTATGAATATCATTGACTCACAATAGATAAAAATCATTACGTAAAGCTAATATAGAGTGCGCATACTACCATGACTGAATATATAAGGATTGTAAAACGAGTAAAAGTATAGACAATGGTCAGAAAAAAAAAAGTTACACATCCTATTAACTTACATTGTGATGTAATTAAAAACTTAAATGTATCTGACCCACTCACTAGAAGGCTCTAGTGATTGGGATTGTGTCACAAGCATGATATGTGCAACAAGAGGTGTGCAGGGACCGTAATGGTGACATGCTTGGAAAATTGGCCTCTTGTTGAAATGCGCCGAGCAGAGGGTATCACTTTAAATTTGTTCTTCCTTGGTGAGCCCCAGTGTTTCCAATCCATCGTTGCTCGCTTACTGCAGGGAGTGAAGTAATGGAGCCGTCTCATCACACACCACCAGAGGATAATCCAAGATCAGTTGCAATATACAGTAAAGTTATTTGTATGTCTTCTTGAATGAGTTCCTTAACACAAGCTGGGTGAAACGAGAGTAATTTTCTATGTGATTTCCAACTTTCCCTCAAGGCAATTGGTTTGTCTACGGCAAGCCAATCAAATGGCTGCTTTATCTTTAGTTCTTGCCGCTGCACATTATTATTGAGGATATTGCTATTCAAATGTCTGATTTTCAACAAACTGGATTGTTAGTAACAAGGAAGCCAGGGATCAAATGAGGACAGTAGCAAGGCGTTACCATTTTAAAAATGACATTGGATACCTACACTGTAAAGTAGCTAATTTTCCCCAATTATGTTAAATTTTACTATAAGTCCATTACTGTTTCCAGCCTGTGGCAGTTTTTTTTATTCAATCTATAATTTTACACTACAAGCTTTCTAAGCCTGTTGTAGTTTCATATACCTTATAATCTAACTTAAGACTTGAAAATACAAAAAGTTCACAGGGTTTTTAAAGACATATGAAACATAAATTTAAAGAATTTTCTAGGACTAAAACTGATATTTCGTGTACTGCCAAAAGCTAAACACATCAATAAAAGAATTATAAAGTGTAACAAACTTTAAATAGATGGAAAATAACCTTTCACAATAGTATTATGAACAGATTGGACTATAAAAATAGTAATTTAACTTTGTTGTCACGTCACTCTCCTTGGTTTATTGGTTAGTGCAGTCATTCCAAATTCCGTATATATTGTAGTTTAGCTATAACAGGAATTTAAGTGCTAAGGTGAATGGGAGATGAACTAATAGCTATCCGCGGGCATTTTAATGCAAAACTGTAATATTAAGTATTTAAAATGTTAATAGGTAGTCAAAGTTTTTAAAAGAATGATTACAAATAATGGTTTAAGGCAACTTATTAAAAATAGTGTATTACCCAAATGGGTAGTAAGACGCGGTGCTAAATAATAATAATAATAATAATAATAATAATAATAATAATAATAAAGGTGAATGCACATGAATTGCGATTTTTAAATATAGGAAATTAAAGAAAACAACAGCATATTTTATCGACAGTTGTGCTTATGCGTTTGTCAGAAAAGTTAACACTGTTTCCTCTTGCCTCTATAGAAATCCCATCCCAAGGGTGCGACTATCTCTGTGCCGATGACGCGATAACAAATAAGGTGAATTCCCATGCGTGCTGAAATTTGACAGCAGTACAGCGAGTCAGCACCACTTAGTTGTGAAACTGTTTACAGGCTCGCAGAAAGTTGGGAATCTCTGTTTACCCATGAAAGATCAAACATGAAAATGAAAATATTACAATCAGTACAAGTTACTATATATCAAATAAAATTAGATATTTTACTTACTGCCTGGGTTTGATTTTGTCATCGATAAAACTCAGAGCTTCCAATAAACTGTCAATTTTCATCATCACTTTTGAGATAAGCCATCTTGAGAATTTGCTGTGTTTATAAATAACACATGTTTGAAAGTTTGCACATGCGCTGATCAAGTCTACTTGGCTCATTTTCTGTAGAAGCGCTGGAAAAGTTGAAATTATCTCTACCCGGGCAGTGCAGGCTACGCTGGCCAAGCAGACTTCTAGTGATTGGATTAAAGCTGTGACGTGACCAAATCTCAACACTATTCGCGTTTTACAGCAAATGTGTGAATTCACAGTAAAACAAAAGAAGCGGGAAGAGTAGCGGAGAGTAAAATAAACAGCAGACAACAGCCAACACTTGATCCAGGGAGATGCACTAAATATTTGACGCCCCATTTCATCTTAAATCACGGTCTTTACAGCCATTCTTCACAACCATTTCAAAAATAAATATTGAAACCTCGAAATTCCAGGACTTTTCAAGACCCAGGGCAATTTAAAGATTTTTCCAGGTTTTGAACAGACACACATTAAACCCTGCATCCAGTCCTCGGCAGTTTATGCATCACTGTTAAAGGGTAAACCCACATTTCACCAATGATAAATTTTTCTGCCATGCCGGGAAATGAGCCAGGGACTCTTAGCTCAATAGACAAGACACGCTGCCGGCTAAGCTAAGGTGTAGGAACAATTATGTTAAACATAAAATGAATATTTAAAAAAATGTATTGTTTGCCTGCTTGAATCTAAACAACTCGCTCACTCAAACAAAAAATTAATAAAGATTTGATATAATTTGTTAATTAAAAAAATTTAAGCTAAATAAACCCATTAAAATTAAATAAAATAATAACTAAGGGAGAATGCTGAGCAGGGTTGCAAAAGTCTAGAAATTACGAGTAATTTAAGAAGTGGTTTGTAATTTCAAAATATGGTCCACTATTAAATTGAGCTGAAAGGTATTGACATAATTCTATAGAAATAAAACTTTGGATTAAAAGTTTTTATCATTTTTAAAAGTTTTAATGGAAAGAAGAGATTTTCTTATTTTCAATGACACTTCACATGAATTGTGAAAGTTCTGATATCAAAGTATTGGTTAGAAACATAGTTATAGTATCCCTCAGACAAATACATTATTTTTAATAGTTTCACAACATAACCTTTTTAAGTAAATTGAGTATTGTTTCGTTTTATAACCTTAAAACCAACATTTCCATAAGAAATACCACACTGTGAGGATATTTTCCTTCAAGGAAATGAATTACGTAGGTAGGACAGAGAGTGGCACGCAGCCATGGAGGAAATGGCTTTAATGTATTAAGTGGCCCAGGTATATCAGTGCTTCACAATGTAGCCACATA
>CABFOV010003426.1:31453-66006 GCA_902141375.1 Timema poppense | reverse complement strand
CAAGTTAAATTGAAAGTGGTTTTTTTTTCCTATGTGGTTTCTAGCTCTCTCTTCACACAAATTCAAGTACATTACCTCTAAATCCTCCCTCCCTCATTCCTACCTCAGTAGTGAAGTTAAATGCAGATAATCTGAACAGGTAGTAAGATGCGCTGAAAGAAAAAAAATTCTTAAGAACCATTAAAACTAGGGATGAGATCATTGAATCCCTCGTATCATTAAAGATATTAGAGGATTCAAGAAAATATTGAAATTTGAGGATAGAAAAAAATAAAAACTTTTTTTTAAATTTCAAATTGGAATTTGGAATATTCTGACGCATCTCTAATTAAAATGTTTGCCATACACTCGTGTGATGCTAAAGTCTTATTTGACCATTCTGTTTTCGTTTTGTTTACAAATTACTCGAAGAAAAAGTTAACGACAAACAATCCAACCTTTTGAAATCGCGACTGATGCATAATTCAAGTTTCATTTCCCTGTTGGATGAAGTGAAGCAGCAGTTGATGCCCATCGATGTCCAGGAGCAGGATCCGGACATTTCATTCAGTGTAAGTATTGACTCTGCGGTGATCCTTAAGAGCGTGCATCATAGCAGACTCAACTTTGCTTCCGGATCGCAAGAGGTATGGGAGTTAAAGGGAAAAGAAAAGACCGACATTATGCCAGAAATGTATGTAATGCGTCCGCGGTGACGATGTAGGACAAATCGACAACTTTTCTTGTTATTAGCTATAGACTGTCCCTATTATGTCAGAATGAAGATTTGTGCACAATGCTTAGCTGTGAAGCTATACTAAAATGGTGAAAACGACCTTTTAAAAGTATTTTTTATCCAAATATCATTTAATATTTCAACAATTTTCAGTATTAGAAACTTATATTAACTTATTATATCCATTAATGTTTAATGATCCATATGCAATAATGTTTGTGTATATTTACGATTTCGAGCAGACTATTTCACAGAGTTGATGGGCATGTGATGCACTCTCTTAAAAGACTACCATAGACTTGGACTCCAGTAGGGGGGTGCAAAGCTTTGAAAACTTAATTTAAACTATTTGTTAGTTTCAACTTTGAGTCGAAAGTAAAATTCCAAATTCAATCATTACGAAGCCTCGCCAATAATAAATTTATATGTAAAGCTTAAATACCCATATATTATCAATTTTTTTTTATTTTGTGCTGTTATTTACATCACAAATTAATGCTCATGTGTCAAGTATCTAAAATTATTAAATTACATGTTTTTCAAACAAAATATGTTAACACTGTTTCCAACATAGCATTTTGTTAATGATATGTAATACCTAGAGCTTTTTTTTTTCAACATTTTTTTAAAAATATACGAACCTTGATTCACCTTTGAGAATATCTCATATTATTTTAATTGAAAATGTGGACCTCACACAGTCTTAGAGAATAATATAGATTTCTCACTGAATTAAAAAGTAAAACAAAAGCATGTATTTATTTTGTTCGGTCAACAAAATGGAAATTACCTAACCTGAACAGTATAAAGGAGAGCAATTTTTGTTTAGGGGTGCTAGTAACAGTGATTGATTTACTTCTCAGAAATTATGGATATTTATTTAGTCGAATGTTAACCCTTACCCTTCAATCGGCTTGTTGATTTATTCACTTCACCCACAAATGTATAGTTGATAAATCCTTTGGAAAGGGAACTCTTAGCTTTCAAAGGATGTAGCAGATAAAGAGGATTCTAATTTAGAAGAAAACTGTCACAAATAACCCAGCTCTTTAATGTACACAAATAAGTTTGGAGAAAATAAAGTGAATTATCAAATTTCCTGATTTGCTTTATTGATACCTGAACAGTATTCTAAAAATATAAATATATGTTAAACCTAAAATCGGTAAGCTCCTATGTTTAAAGATAGGGTGGCTTCATTCAGTTTAATGTACATTATTATAACATTTAAATACTGGTTAATTTTCAAATAGCAATTAGAAAAAACATAAACAAACAAACAATAGTGTACTGAGATCTATTTAGAATATAAATATATGAAAATGTACAGTCCAATATCATAAGAAGGGCATTATCCACACATATATACAAAGGGAAAAAAAACTGAAAAATTAAATCTAACACCGGCTGCCTAAACCTTCAAAACAAAATCAACACATTAATGTTTGACTATATTGTCATTATGCAAGACGAGTCCAAGCACTTAAGTTCAGCTGCATATTTTAAACGTGTGTTTGGTTGTGTTGACAGGCATTGAATCGCTCTGAGCGCGAGCAGTACATTTGTACTCATCCAAAAATGGAGAAACTCGAGCAAGTTGTGCTTGCTCATTTTCAAAGCTGCAAGAATAAGGGAGTGCACACCAGAGTTATGGTTTTCGCAGAGGTAAGGCTTTTGTTATATTTATTTCTTATTTGTTGACACTTTTAAAGTTATCCTTTCAACTTATTTTTTCTTATTTGTTGTGTGGGAAGTCCACTTATTAAGTTAAAGCACAGTCGAAATCCCGAAAATATTCTTCCGGGGCCAGCGCACTGAGGGATGTTTTCTTACAATGATGCCTCCTATTCATACTCTGCATTAATTTCTTTTTGGTTTATTAAAATTGGCAATGGAAAAATGTAATTCCCTAATACTCTAATCAACTCCACACCATTATGTTTGACCCCATTTATGCTAATGGTTTAGCTGTCAATGTTTAACACACACAACATTAAGAATATAAACTAGCTTGGTTTTACACTGGAATCCCCATTTAGTGAACTATGAACAATAACTATATATATATTACTATTATGCTAAAAACTTTTCCCTTTTACAAATTTATTGCTAGATTATTTACTGTCCTGGATGTTGTTAACTGTGCAATACCCCAGTAAAAACTTGTTTTTGGACAGGTAATTATGAACTGTTGCTTCCATTGGTGTTGCAAAATTTCGATCTAATAATGTAAACTAAAAAAAATAGTTGTCAAATAGGTTTTAGAATTATTTTTTTTGTTACCAGGTGCTATGGCATCCGACATCTTAATTCAGTTGGTAGCATGTCTGCCTACTGAGTTAAAGGTCCCAGGCTCGATTCCCGTCACGGCCAAAACATTTGTCACTATCCCCTTTCACAGTGATGATTTAATGGCCGGAAGCTGGCTGAATTTTTTTATATATAATAAAATGAATTAGTGTCTAATGGCTTGGAAATGTATAATAAGACAGTGTAGAGACACTGTACAATAATGTAAAGTAAGTGATAGTGAAGGAAGCCAACCTGAAAGGATATTTAGAGTTTAGCCTGGAAAGAAACAAAGAAACAAACACACTTCTCTCTTCACCCTTCATTCTCTGCTTAAACTCTTTACACTTCCCAATTCTTACTTATTTATACTTACACATTTAAAAAACACAAAACATAAAGAAAGATATGTTATGGAGTTCCATGAAACATGTCTTTCTTTGTTTATCTTCATATTAAGCAGCAATATTTCTGAAAATTTTAAACTATGTGGAAGTATGAAGAAGTGAAAATTGGGAAATGTGGACGGTTTAAGAAGAAAAGAGGATAAATAAAGAGATAAGTGTGGTTTCTATCTAGGTCTAACCTAACTATCCTTTCAGGTTGGCTTCCATCACTATCAATTACTTTACATTATTGTACAGTGTTTCTACACTGTCTTAAATTTAAGTTGGTTTTTAAGTCGTGTGCTGATATAATGAGTTGGTTTAGAAAGTACATGCTAAATGCCTAAAAATAAAGGGTGTTTATTTTAAGCTGGTATATGGAATTATTGGGATCACAAGTATGAGGAACTGCTACCTCATTTGTAGGGATGTGGTATTGAACGAAAAGTATCGGGAGAAAAATATTGATACCATATTAGAATCGAAAAAAAAAATTATTTATAACAGTAAGTATTGGTATCGAAATTTTAGTCTGGGAAAAAAAATCTAGTAATAATAATTATTTCAACTTTTTGCGTCATAATAGTATTTTCATATTTACTTAAACACTGAAAATTATAATTGTTTTTTAAAAAAATTCTTTTTCGCTATCCAACTTCTTAAAAAAAATTCCATAATTCACTTCTGGAAGGTGCCATGTTTTAACTACATTTGTCATTTATTTATTTTATTGATCTGGATTATTAACTATTGGCAAACACTAGAAGACTCAGTCCCCTGTTCTGCTTCATCTGCTTAAACAACACCTAAACTTTTCCGCTTCATCTGCTTTGGACAAGGCCAAGGGGACTGAGTGCCTCGAGCTCTACAAAAGATTATTTTGTTTAGTTTGTGTTGAGTGTGCTCATTGATAAGGAAGGGGTAGTAGACTGGTAGGCACTTGCCTGGTCAGGCATCAGGGTTTATAGATAAACAAAGATGAAAGAACAGCTATGAATTATGTATGATGAACTAGAAGAGATTGAATGCTAAGGTTTCAGAAAATGAGGGAGAATTGATAAATAGTGTAATTTGTTCTTCCTCCACAGTCCACCCTAGTAAACATTTAATCCCAGCACAAGCGAAGATGACAAAAAAAAACTGTTTCTTTCGATATCGGAATGTTAGTACTAATATTAGTAAAAGTATCAAAAATAAAGTATTGAGTAAAAAATAATACTAGTATCGAAAGGAAAATATCGATATTAGTAAAGTGTTTTTCACATCCCTACCCATTTTCTTTATTTTTCATGACAAATCTAAATTTCAATCCCCACCAAGGCGACTAATCAATCTTTCCACTTAATGATAGATAATTTAAAATCAAAAACAGCAGTAAAGCAAGAATGGTTCCATTTTATTCATATCTTTCCATCTAATTCTATGTTAATGACACTTGATGAAATATTGTTCTTTGCAGTATCGCGAGACAGTTGTAGAGATCTGTCACATTCTGCAGCAATATCACCCGGTTGTGAAACCAATGAAGTTCATTGGTCAAGTCAGACAGGGGAAAGGTGGATTTTCACAAAAACAACAAATTGAGGTATCAAATTAATGCATATCTAGTATTTATAATCTAGTCACTGTACATTCGTGAAGTTGAGTTCAACTTGCAAGCAAACAAATTTAAAGATACTTCTCAGCAGCCCAAAATTTGTACGACTATTTCATTGATTTGAAGCCTCAGTATATAAATTTCTTTAAAAAGTATATGATTACATTATAATTTACTTTATTTTATCTTGTCTTTGTGGTATTTTGTTTAGTTAGCAAAACTCTATCAAATAGGGGTGTACACTTTTTTGATTCAAAGCAAAGTCAAATTAAATAATTAAATTACTAAAATATTACCAAAACCAAATTGAAGTTAAAATATTTTATAAAAATTAGGGATGTCCAACTCAATTCTTCTGCACATTGATACCCTCAATTCTTACTGGAATTAAAAGACTCGAAAATCAATCTCTCAATATTTTGATTTTCAGTTCTCAACAAAAGTACTATCATCTTAACAAAGCAGCAAAATTCAGAATGAGTAGTGATCTATTATCTCATATTAGCTTATTTCATTATTTGCCATTATTTTTTATAGATTTTGTTTTAGTTAATTTGGTGAATTTAAAAGACTTGTGTTTTCTAATTGCTTAGTATTCACTTTTTTTATTATTTTATAAATGTTTGACTCAGTGAGGCTTTATTAGTCAATAAAACTATAATCTTACTAATTGTTATTCTTTTTTATTTTATTAATTATGTATAATATGCTTTAATACTTGAATAATGGATCTTGTTCTTTGTTAAAATTATAAATGAAGGTTTTTTTATTATAATTTACATTTCTTCTTTAGTTTTTTTGCTATGCAATGAAATTTAATAAATTATTTTTATAATTTCGATTGCTTGGAAAAATAATGAAATATGAAATGTTCAAAAATCAAAATAGAAAAATTGAGGTTGAACCTGAGTGTCGGAATCGAGAAAAACAAATATTCTGAAATCTCTATAAAAAATGTTTTATGTTGAAAAATAATTATAAAGTATATATTATGTATATGAATAGATAATATCAAAGATTCATTTTCTCAAAGTGAAGTCAAAGTTTTTTTGATTTTTCTCACATCCTTATTATTTAACTTATTATGATTACAATGACATTGTTTCGCCTATGAAGTTTAGCTCAGCAATAGTGTTATTGGTTATACTCCATGAAGCTAGCGTTTCGTCTGTGGCCAGGTTCAGTGTTTTTTTGCATTATATTTCAAGTTGAATTGGATCCATGCCTAAACCATAAGTATAAACATTTTTATTTAAAATTACTTTTTCGTGTGTGTGTGTGTGTGAATTCATAATCAAAAAAATTTGAGTTTTTAAATAAATCTATTAATATAATAAAATACTGCACAGACTACAGGAAATAGTGAGGAACTCTATTTGCTATGAAATTATATCTTAAAATTGAATAAAATTAATAAGACTATTATTTTTCAAGAAAAATATTGAAAATTCCAAGTACTTCCATTTTTCGAGTTAAGTAAAAATCATCGAGTTTGAGCAGATACTAAAACTCGACTCAAAACATAAATTTTCTAGTACTCGCATGCCCCTATATATTTTACTTTAAAAATGCCTCGGTTTAGATATGAATCCTGGCAATCAAATATGAGTTTGATGTATTGTATCGAGTGCTGGTGAAAACATATAAAAACAATTGTCAGGTAATGAAGAAATTCTGCAATGGTGGATACAACACCCTGGTATCGACGTGCGTCGGCGAGGAAGGCTTAGATATCGGCGAGGTAGATCTGATTGTCTGCTTCGATTCAAGCAGTTCGTCCGTGCGCACCAAACAGAGGATTGGGCGTACTGGGCGTAAGAGGGCTGGACGGGTGGTCTTTCTTCTCACCCAAGGAAAGGAGTATGAGGTGATGACATATTTATTATGCTCTAGACCAGTGTTTCTCAAACTGTAGTATGTGTAACCCTAGAGGTGCATGACATATCATCATCAACTTTTTCCAGCCTGTGTTCAGGTCAGTTTAGTAAAAAGTTTCCATCTTCTTCCTTTATTTACTCTCTTTCTTGGTCTCCCTTGTGTTCTTTTTCCTACATATTTCATCTCCATCATTCTCTTCGGTATATCCATTACATCACCACACCATCCGTCTTGCTTTCTCTACTATATCATGTACCCCCACTCTTTCTCGGATAGCTTCATTCCTGACACACTGCATACCATTGAGATTTATTAATCATAAAATATTTTTTGGTAACAAAAAGTCTGGTAAAATAATGCATATTTTGACTTGGGCATTTAAAAGCCAGTATTTACCTACTTCACAGATCTGTTTAGCTTACTGTACCACTAACGTTTTATTGTTATTATAAAGGGCTGTAAATGAAACATTGGTTATGTTGTAGGCTTGAAAGGGACATATAATTAGCACTAGACTGTCTACAAAGTTGTAATTCATGTTTTTGCTGTGTCAGTTTGCTTAACTCTGGTATTACCTTATTTCATTTTCACACCTTTAATGAGTTGGGATAGTTTTACAGATGAAAACTGTTTGGGTGTCATCTAAGTGGGGGTCTTTTGATTACCAAACCCTTCCTTCACCTCTGACAAGACGTGTATTAATCACAACTTGTGAATGTGGGGAATGCCAGGCCTCCATGCCAGGCCTCCACCATGGTTCGGATTCCACGTTAAACTGTAGGTCCTCCATTTCATCTCACAATCACTCTACCATTACACATGAGCGTAATTATGTATAACCTGAACGGTTAGTAAGAAAGCTGCTAATAATAATTATAATACATATTTTGCTTAAGAGTGACATAAATATTTTTGCTATGTGGGCAACTTTTTGTTTAAATTTATGTTGTAAAATTATAAGCTCATATTCCAATGTATTTTGCAGAAATTCAAAAAATCCATGTATCAGGGTAGAGGAATCGACGAAAAATTACTAGATCCCAAGCTATTGGCGAAATATCTCCACCCTGATAGCCCATCTATGATTCCTCAAGGTAAATTTACGAATAGGTATATGGTGTAACTAATGGTTATTACTTTTACTACTATACCTCTTCAAAATTGGGGTAAATCATTACTAAATGCTACAAAATTCAAACTAGTATCAGGATGGGTAAGTAGGGGTCTGTGAATCAAACACTTGCTAGTTATTACCATAATACACTTTTTTTTACTAAATAAGCTTCTATAAAACCTTCATATAGCCTATAATTGCATGGTAATACATAACAAATGTGCTAACTTTGAGGATTGAAGATATATTTGAAGTATTTTATAATCACCACAACATATGGTACTCTTTACTGCTAAACTTGGACAATGTGAACTATTGTTGAATGACCATGTTGAAGAACTTACATATTTTATACATGTATTATATTTGGAAGAGCGTATAGGAAAGGTGGATAGAAACATATTAAAGGGATGAACACAATATGGCTTTTACAATGAAAAGAAGAACACAGTCCACACTTTACATTGCTGCCATCGGAAAAGAGGTAATGGTTGTCTCTTAAAGAAAATTGATCGTCACCGCCCAATCCCCCGACCTAGGTTTCATTCTATTGGAACTCATCAGGGAGGAATGTGAAACTCGCAACGTAACTTCCTAAAAGTGGAAACAAAAAAAAGGAGGGGGAGAAAATGGAAAATTGTAAAGAATGATAGGACACATAGACAGGATCATGTAAAAGGTATAACATAAAAGACAAACTCAGGAAAAGGACAATGGATGTAAATATATAATATATTCCTATAAGAAAACCTCTTTACAATTTTCCATTTTCTTCTTTTTTTTTCTCTCTCTTTTAAGAAGTTGCGGTGCGAGTTTCACACTCCTCCGGCAACTAAAAGGTTTTTCCAATAAAAATATTGTCTGCCAAGATACACAAATATGTTTAATTTCATTTTCTGTTATTTATGTGACAAAATTTGTTGTAATTGAATAAGATGCTGCTTTAGTGACTATCAATTTTGGATTAAATCTGTAAGTTAAAAAAAATGTAAAACTGCATGATAAAATATGTTTGCAACATAAAACCAGTTTTATAAAATATTTTAATTTATTTGGCTTAAGAGTCAGCAGGAGATAAATTGACCATATTGAAACACACACATTCTAACACAAATAAAATAATATTTCACCATTGTGTTTGATAATGGCAACAATGCCGAAATATTATTTTATTTGCTTTAAAATGTGTGTGTGACTATGTCTACTATTGAAGACAGAAGAAAGGAAGAAGAGGTCACCTTTGTGCATTGGACTCTTCCCACATTTTTCCTCTTTCCCTAGGTGGGCTTTCTTAATCACATTTATTCTTAGTAATTTATTTTACCTTTTTCTTTAGTTTTATCAATTTCCTTTATTATAAAATTACTACCTATTCGGTTATACACCTATGTACTAATTACACTAATGGGTTAGGGATGAGGTAGATGTAATTTATAGAAAGTGCACCCTCATTTGCATGGAGATGGGGGGGCGACGGAGAGTGATAGTGATGAAACCATTTAGGGAAAACTACCCTCAGTGCATCCGAGCGAGATTGAACCTCGATCTATAGTCCTCGGCATTATAGTCTAACACAAGACCGTGCGGCCACTGAGGCTGGTATGTGGATTATTCAAAGTTGGAATAATGGTTTTACAATATTAAGGTTTTGCCTTTACACTTAGCTGTTCCATATCATGCCAATGTTAGAACATTGTTCTGGTTTTTTTCACTATGTCCTACTACTCGATGGGTCTATCAGCATATTTATATTTTGGGGTGGATATATAAAAGGTAGGATTATTGAGGAAGTGTATCCGCATTTGCATGGAGAAAACTTGGGGAAACAATTTGAGCTAAAGTAAGAGAACCATATGCACACCCAACAGGAACTTGAGCCTCAACCTATTAGTCACCATAAAACTAGGATAGACTAAACTAACGACTTTTCCCACATGCTCACCTGGTGGTATAAATTACATATAACATTTAAAAGTACTCTAATATAATTTATATATATTTATATATATAGATCAATATTATAATTATATAAATAAAACACTATCGGTGGGCACGCAGACTTAATATCAAGTTCATAATTATGCTTTTTCAGGAATAGGCAATCTTGGCAGCAGGAACTGAGGACATATTTCCAAAAAGTTTTCTCCCTCTCCCTTTTCATAAATGCGGGTATATTTCTAATTAAGCCTACCATCTTAATCCTTAACCTATTACTGTGGTTATAACCCATATTATTCGGACGGGTAATAATAAACATAGTATGTATAAATATATACTAAGTTTTTTACTCTTTTTTTTTTATTCAAAACCAATAGTCACAAATAATATTAATGCATATTAATTATATTTTTTTATGACTATTACTATCGCATTGGCTAAGTATACTTTTTATTATTTTATTGTAACTGTTTTATACTGGGTTTCGCTAACCATTCAAATTGCCATATTATATATTAATTATTCCAACTTGAAGTTAGGAATTTAGAGGAAGTGTACATGCATTTGCTTGAAGTCAAAGTTGCAAACAATTTCATAAACCACTCCCGTATTCTGTAGTTTTTAAAGCAATGCATCTTATTACCTACCAGTCCGTGTTAGACGCCTACTACGCTAATGGGTAAGGGATTCTATAGGTGTAATTTGAGGAATTGCACTCGACCGGGATTGAACCCCGATCTCTTCATACGGCTGTCAAGTCTAGCACGAAAGAAGTGCTAGACAGTGCGAACTGCGGCTACACACACAATCCATATCTAAAGTTTGTTACTGTTTGTTTTGTAATTCCACTAAATAACCCTTTGCAAGCCATGTTGGTTGTTTTCTTTCACTAATAATTTCTCATTGGTTGCTTTGAACAACAAACTTCCCTTTATTTCCACTTTAATGAGAACAAACCCCAATGTATAAAATAACTACTAACGCTCTGAAGTACTGTGACAGACTTGATAACTAAAATACTGTTTTGAAATCAACTCCCGTTGAATCTTAAGGAATATTTCTTATACAATCTATTTGACTTCTTTCAACTCTATACCAAAGTATTCAAAAATTTGGTTAGCCCTTTCTAGTTTTAATTTAAACTTTTGTCCATGAACTAGTATTAGTTCATTAAAAAATTTGTTAGAAATGACACCCATGTGTCATTATGTGTAAATGGCAGCCAGCCATACTAAATGTTGGTTTCAAAACTTTTGTTTCCGATAGGTGTGAAACCTGAATGCATAAAACTTCATATGACCATTAAACCTAAAGAGACGCCTGAAGAACAGAAACCCAAGACGAATCAAGACCTCCGGTTGTTTATGACAAAGAGATCATCAGGAGGAGGGAGTAAATGTTGGTACTTTCTGAAATAGCTCATTTTAGGGATGTGCAAGAACCACTTTTTCAATTCGAGACGATAAAACTTTCTTTGAAAGTACAAAAGTGTAAATTATGTTTATTAAAGTAATTTGTTTAATTTATATAGTGCTTAATGTTCCTTTTGATGTTTGGGCTGGTGCTTACTTTGGATTATCTTATAGTTCTTTCTAGAAGATATCGATATATTTATTTCTCATCTTTATTGAGATATTTTTGAGTCTCGCACATCCCTACTTATTTTTACTAGTATAAAAAAAATAGTGCCAAACTTTGCAAACATTGAAAATAGGACAGACTACACACTTGACAGAAAAACGTAGGTTTTAAAATTCACAACTAAAACAAAACAGAACACTTCACAGTAATATTCAAGCCCCTCCTTCAGCATAAGAAAGTAAACATCAACTATACCAGGATTGCCAACATACTATTTTCAAGCGATAGCACACAGAGCCGAAATGGATTATTATTTGCCCAGTAGGATACTACATAGGCTATGTTTATAGGATTGTGTGTCAGTTCACCCGCCTTACCTCCTAGTGGTAGTGACACGGGCAACGGTATATTGGCCGGCAAGGCAGTCTCTATGGTAGGGATACTGGTTTGTAGGAACAGTGCAAGCACACTCAGAGTAAGACTTGTCAATGGTTGTACTAGGGGTATACTGGCTAAAATGTGCCAACACCAACCGGTACAGCGTCCTTACCGTAAGCAGCGAATAGTGCCATGAGTGGGGCTACGATCAAGGCTAGTAACCTGTTCTACTCTAATGAAGTTACTAAATTAAAATGTGTAATACTACCCTCAGAAGGCTGAAGCTACCATGGGCAGCTGAGGATAAAACTGAAGGGTCCATCTCTTGAAAAGCTGGCGAGAACATGGCATATAAGAGGAGTGTGTGGTAAAGAGAATGAATAATCTGTTAGAGGAAATGATTGGAGGAAGAATTTATATTTTTGTGTGTATGTGAAACCAAGTGAAACTGAAAGATGTTTTGTTGACCTAGTACTGTGGTTAGGTTTGGATGAATGGGTAAGGGGAAGTCCGGGAGTAGGCTTAATCCTAGGTCCAAGAGCTAAGCTGTTGGTGATAAGGTATGTATGAGTTGATTGATTTTGTGATGTATTATAAGATATTAAACAAGTTTTTTTAAAAAGCAAATGGCATTACTGACCGGGCGGGACATAACATCCAGTTTGGTCGTCTGTATGTAGACTATTCACTGCTCTGGTGGAACAGAGCGTTGCCCAGGGTACACCTTAGGAGGTTGTCTACACGTCGTACCCGCAATGAGATGATGTGATGATAGTGAATATGATGGAGGTGTGGGCCATTAAGAGTCTTAAGCATTATTAACCAACCCCTGGTGTCCGTTTGGTTCCCCTTAAGAGAAAAATATTAGATGCACCAGCAGGTGATTGAATCAGACTCTCCTAGGTTCATAGTCAAGTGCACTAAACACTACACCACAGTGCCGGATATAAGTTTAGTCAATACCTAGTTATTTTATTGTTTGAATTAGAGGAGTTTTGCGAAAGCGTGTTAAAGAATGGCAAAGCTGCAGGCGTAGATAGAATCACAAGTGACATGGCCTCTAGCATCTTCGTGTGACCCCTTGGTACCAGGCAAACTGCTCCAATAACTAATGTAATATATTGTTACTCTAAACCAGGATTCCTAGGATATTATTTCTAGCATAATATCCCAATATTGAATCTTACAACTGAACAAGAGAGGAAATTATGGTACAAATATTATCCAGATCGCAACATTGGAATGGACAATGGCTGGAGGTTGTTAATTGTTACTTGGAATCTGTAGCTGCCTGTTCAAACTTCTATTTTGATTGCTGAACACAGATGACTGGATTTTTTTAACAGTCAATTACAGAGTCCAAGCAACAAGGATAAACCTCCAGTCGGTGCTTAAGGTGCGGCCAAAGGGAGCTCGAGTAATTTTAAAGTTTTTATAGCATTATATTTTTTTGACCAAAATAAATCAAATATTTCTCCAGTAGTAACATAGAGTTTAGTTTTCTGCACATGCTAATATCAACAGATCTTGAATATCTGTCAAGGGTGTCCTGGAATTTTGTCAAAACTTTTTAAATAAAGACAAAAAAAAATTGACAAAATTCCAGGACACCTTTGACAGATATTCAAGGTCTGTTGATATTAACATGTGCAGAAAACTAAGCTCTATGTTGCTACTGGAGAAATATTTTATCTCTTTTGGCCAAAAAATGTCAATTCTATAAAAAAACTGTAAAAATACTTGCACTTCCTTCTGGTAGAAGAATTCTAAAATATCAAATTGACTTATTTTAGATGTCTTATAAAAAAGGAATTGTTTATGAGCTTCATAGTTTATAAAACTAATTCCAAGTTTAATATTTCTTTGCCAATTAACTATATGTTCATCTGCTAATGTTCCAGTACGTAGAAGCATGGAGACTTCTAACTGCTATAGCACACCAGAGGAGCTGTCCGAATTTTGGGAGGGTTCCGTGCCAATGTTTGGAAAACTGCCGCATATAGACATGTTTTGGGACAGAAGTAAGTCTAAAAGCAGGCAACTGAGGCGGATTATACTTTCTATTTTCGACTAGCGTGTGAATCAAGTCTTACTTATACACTTTTTCTCTTTTTTACTGTTTGTTTAGGCTATACGTAAATGTATTTATTCCACAAATATGTTAGGGATTAAGAAGGTTAATTATAGAGGAAGTGCGCCCATATTCGTGTGGAGGGAGAGTGAAAAACCATTTTGAAAAAACCGATATACTTGACCAGGATTTGAAACCTAATCTCGCCATCATTGGCAGTTCAGTCATTTGTGGGGATGAGAGCATGGATTATGCAACTACAGAATTAAGTTATGTTTTGTTCATGATCATATTTTTATAAAAAAAATTGTGATATTGCATATGGGGTGATTTGTGAGTTTTGATCAAAACTAGGGAATGTTTTCAGGTGAAACATTTAATGCAGTAAGTGAGGACTTTGAGGTTGATCCCGATAAAAATCAAGTGGATCTAAGCAGTTGGCACGACTGTCAAACTGACTTACAGCCGACATTTATTGTTGAACACTCCAACGAAACGGAGAATCTTGTGGCGTTACTGCGAAGAGCTGAGGAAAAGAGGTATCAATTGATACCGCTTACACAAACTGCTAGTAAGTAGTGTTGTCGAGAACTTTAACAAGACCAGGGAGGGAGAAAAAAATTTAATCTTTCATTCAAAGATCATAAATATTTTCATGACTATTAGAATGTAATTGTGTCTAAAATTTAATCAAAACCTGTGTAAATAATTTATAAAGTCAAAATAATTATACTAATTATCTTTTTTAACAATGCAGTTTAGATTAAGCCTATTGATTGCTCTTAAGGTGGTCACCTCACTCAACGAGAAAATATCAATTGCTATCAGGTCAAAAGGCTTAAAATAAACTGATCTGTTTCATTTTCTGGAACTACTACTCTTTTCTGTATAAGCTTAAAGTAGACTTATTATTACTGAATTGCACAAGCCTGGATTGTGCCACTAGTGCATACACCTAGCAATACATATTAAAAAATATGTCTGTAAATTGATCACAGTCTACGAGTACTAAGTCTATAGTGTTAACACAAAATATACAATCAAGATGACAGCTGACCAGATTAAATTTAGTGATAATTTCTTGACAAAGGATATTTTGATTATATTTAGTGTACAAATAAATAAATTGATTTAAATATTTAAAATAACTTTAATAAATATGCATCACTCTAAATCATAATAGCTTAGTATATAAAATGTATTGTGAAATTGAATGAACATATATCTATTTTTACTTTTTATGTATTTGAAAATCCACAAATAATTAAGAGATTTACCTGATTATTTTAGTTTTTCTTTTCTAGGGTTGGCTTCACAAGTGGACACCAACCTGTTGTGGCATAGAGGTCGAGGGAAGGGCCGGGGAAGGTGGAAGGGAAGGAGTAAAAGAAAGGATGTAAGGAAAGGCAAAATGAAAAGCATACAGACAACCCTAAAGTTAGGCGAAAATAAAACAACTGGCAACAAAAACCTTTTGAATGGAGTACAGGTAGGTAAAATAGCGCATGTTAGTCCACCCTAACCTCCCAACACAATAAGCCTTTATAGAGTATTTGTTTGAAGCATTGATAGGAATTTAAAATTCAACTTTGCTAGGTGAAATATGAGTGGTTTGGAGTGTACTATAGTTTGGAAGATGTTTCTCAGCATAAATTTAAGGTGATAAGACTTACATTGTATTTAATTCTTTCACTGGTAAGGTCAGGATTTTAATTCACTTATTTTTTCCCATGTACTTCATCGCCATCATCTACCTCGATTCTTGTATTGACAATTTCATTCCTAATCCTTTTTCTCCTGGAGACAGTTAACTCCTTATTCTATGTTCACTTATTGTTTCAGGAAAAAGACAAGACCTCTATTAACATAGCTACACCCAATTTGAGTGATTCTGAAGCTAACATGCTTCAACATTGCTTTAAAACTAATGAAGATAGGTGTCCGGTTGCGGAAGATGTAGTCATATTGGAGGAAGAACCAGATTGTGAAATCTTGTATGGAATTTCCACTGAAGACAGGAAACTTATTAAAGAAATCCTCTCTAACATCGGAGAAACAATACGAAATGAAAGGCAGCAAAGAAATCCTCTCTTTTTAAACTTTCCTACAGTAAGCAAAATATTTTCAGCAAATAAAAATGAAAATAAAGAACAAAGAACCATAAATTTCAATAGAAAGTCCTATCCATATGATATAAATGTTGTAATGTCCAAAGGAGCTTTTGAACACGTTGATTTGGATGTTTTATTTTCAGAGGTGAATTCCCCTAAAGTAATAAACTATTCAGACAATAGAATTATATTGGATGAGCCTATTTGTCGAGCACCAAACTGTGATGAGTTCAATAATGTAGATAAGCGACGATCAGATGAAACAGAAGTAAACAGGAGTGCAAGCTTCATTGCTAAGCCACAATTTGACCTGATGTTAGGTGACCTATTATTTGAAGATGAAGAAATGGCAGAAATAGATGATGATGTTTCTGTTATGAAAACTGGAGCTCATAAAGATAACCCAATTTCCTCTGAGAAACCAAGGGAAATTGAGTTTGGAAAATTGGTACCAAATATTTCCATAAAAGAAAACACAAATATTCAAACATATTCAGATTGTATACAGGGTGCTTATAGCACTAGTGTTATTAATGACGGTGGTAAAGACATGTCTGCTTCGAAACCACTCAAGAATTTAACTCCTATTCTTTTTTCACCTGCTATGATGAGAGCTGGCATGGAAACAGAAGAGCTCCTTGGGACTTCTCCCATTAGGTGCCAAAGAAGTGAGGTCACAGAGTTTACGCCACCTACAAACAAATTCATCCCTCCGGAAAATGAGCCTGCTATGTCCCCAGTTTTAGGGTTACAAAGAAATTCAAAAAAAATCTCTGGTTTCTCTAGTTCAACACCAAAATTATCAAGGAAAGAATTGTTTTCAAGATTTGATAGATCTCGAATGAAGAAATATGAACCTGATAGCTCAAGATTGACTCCAAGGGCCAAATCTTGTCGTAACATGTCTTTAGCTTCTTCATTAAAGATAAAACCCCTCAATGTTTCTTCTTCATACACTTCTTTGCCCAAAGAATTATTGGGCACTACAAAGTCGCATGATTCATTAGATAAAACCCCAGATAAAGGCATGTTAACCAACATGGCATCATCCTCCTCCATGAATCCTCCAATCATTTCAGCAAACCTTGGTGTAGAGTCGCCTCATTTTGTGCCCACTCGGGCAAAACCCAATTTTGATTTATTCGATTTTGATTTGGTTAAATTGTCTGAAGGTTTTGAAGAAAACTTGGATAGTGAAGAATGTTTCAACAAGTGTGATGAAGAAAACGGTGAAAAGAACATCAAAAGACCAACTGTGGATAGTGCAAATGTTTTGGCTGAAGAAGTTGAGCGTAAAGAGGATCATAATCACGATATTCTTTGGAATGATTCCGATGATTTATTTGATGGGTTAGATGAAGTGGTTTTAGCTCCTAGGCAAAATACTACTTCTGAAGGGGTAAATCCCTTAGATGATTCTTCTGGAGACAAAGCTCCTATTAAGTTCACCAGTAAGGAAGATCTTTTTAATCGACTTGGTATTCACCCTCGAATTTCAGAAGCGACAGGTAGTGAATCTTCTAGTGTTGAAGAGTCATTAGAAAAATCAGCACTACACGAAGAACTGAATAAGTCAAATTTGGTTAGTAATGTAAAAATTAATAGGGATCAAAATTCTAAAATTGATTGCATATTGGAAAACAACAATATAACCAACAATAAACCAGTACATAAACTATCATCTGATGAAGATGATGCAAGTGTGATTCAACAACCTCGCAAAAAGAAATGCTTACTCTTAAATTCTTCTGATGAAATACTTGGTGAACCATCTCACATCATTGGCGAGGAAACTGAAGATGATGATTTTCTTTCCCAAAGTATTCTAAAATTCAAACCATTGACGAAGAATATAAACCTTGAGAAATCAGCTATTGGTTCTGTTAAGAATTCCAAGAAACAAAGAAAAGTTGACTCCAAGGTGAGACACTTGCTCATTATATATTTATTCTAATTTCTGTAGTATTCCATATACAATGCTCAATTTTTTTTGATCAAATTGCATTATTTATTTATTTTTTCAGAAAAATCCTTGTCCGTTCTTGGAAAACGAAGCTGAAGTGACTATGGATTTGGCTCAGGCATCAACTGATGAAGATTCAAGTGAACTTGATTGCTATGATTCTAGTTTTGTCAATGATTCGGGAAATGATGAGGGGTCTGAAAATGAGCTGCAAAAGAAATTTGTTCATTCAATTATAAGGTAAATTAATAATATTTTTAATAGGGGTGTGCAAAGCCTCAAAACTTCGACTTCACATCAGCTTTAACTTTGCATTGAAAATGTCCTGGCTTCGACAATTACCAATCTTAATCAATAATAATTATTTATTGCTATTCTAACCTATTAAATACAGTACAAAATTATATTTAAATGGAAAAAATCTGATGCAGTTGAATTTGTAAATTGTGTTAAACGACTTGATTTATCAGAATAAATATAAATATAAATAATGTGCAATAAAACAATTCGTAAGAAATTTTAGTGCACAGTTATATAAATAATCAAAAGATAAAAAAAAATTTGATCATAAAATAACCAACAAAACATATTAACATTTTTATTTGGCTTCGAGAATATTTTATACATTCGATTCGAGTTTGCTTCAAATTGAAAAATTGGACTTTGCACGCCCCTAATTTTTAAGTTTAAAAAAAATTACTTTTCACTGTTTATTGGAAATTGGATTAAAGACACACAAATGGTAAATATTCTTTAGCACTGTCATGAATCGGAGAAATGCGGAATATTTGGGACTTTGAAAAAACAGAAAATAACAACAAAACACTTAAAAAATAAAATACACAATGGACATTGAAAGGAAAATAGTAGCGCAGGCTAACACACTTAGCACTATTTTATACTACAAAGATATTGATTACTAGTTTATATTGAGAAGTTTTAAATTTATAATAAAATTATTTGTTTAGTTGCACTTTATTTTAGCTACTATCCGCTTTGTTACATTTCACAACTTTGTACTAACTGGAGTTGACACACACAATCCTGCTTGGCTGGATTTTTCTAAGTGATCGGGGGGGGNGGGGGGTAGTCGACCACACAGACTTGTTGGGTCAACCCTACATTTCAACAGACTGAGAGAACAGCACACAGACTTGTAATGTCTTTTTTATGATTATCGGTGGGGGTGAGGGGTGGGGAAGAAGAAGTCACTTTCTTGTTTTTCGCTTAGTTTCTTAGTTGTGTAAGCCCTTCCAGTTCTTTCCACCAATCAGAGAGGTGTTTGTGTTGTGCGAAGAAAGGTGATTCTCATAAATTTAAGTTACAGGTGTCCACGAGCAACATAAATACCTAGAATAGGAAACCAAAAAACACAAAAGGGAGAAAAAGGAAAATGATAAAGAATGTTAGGACACTTAGATAGGAACATGTAAAAGGAACCAAAAATACCATAAAGTTGCATTGCATGTCCCACACTCCCTCCTGATGAGTTCCGTTAGAATGAAACCTAGGTCGGGGGGGATTGGGCAGTAACAATCGATTTTCTTACTGAGGCAACCTGTATCTCTTTGTCCAATGGCAGCAGTGTAAGATGTGAACTGTCTTCTTCTTTTTATTGTGTTAATTCCCTTTTAAACGTTTCCTCTCAACCTTTCTGGTACTTTCTTTCTAATAGTATTATATATATATTCTGGAATGTATTAAATACTTGTATTTGATCTTGTTTGCATTTGTCTACTTTTGTATTCTCACACCTGCTCCTACCTATGTTTATAGGAACCCTGCGATTGGTAAGCCAGCTCTATGGAAAAGACCTCGATCTCAAAGGCAACTGGCATTCAATGATTTGTTCTCTCAAGTTGAATCAGAGTTTGAAAGTTCTTACATTAATGTGAGTTATTTTCAAGCTAACGTAAATACAGTAGAGTCTTGATAATTCAAAGTAGGGATATGCCTGCTGTATGTCTTTTTACATGGGGTGAACAAGGCGGGGTTACGCGGCAAAACGACATCTAAAATGAAATTATAATTTAAAAAGGGATTGTGTAAATATATTAAAAATAAGGTTTATTCAAGTATTTAGTGATCTATTTTGCCATTTTATTTTAATTGCCTTATTATGGCAATGCAATTTGAATCAAGGATAATTCAATATGGACAAAAATATTGAATTAGTTATACCTGTCAAACATAGTTTTAAAGCTCTATTATGTTATTAATGTGAAAGTTGATATTAATTTTAACAATTTGTTAATTTAAGAGAATTATTATAAGTGAAACTGCTGATATATCTGAATTAAATAGCCTAAACTTACCATTGCGTTTTAAAAATTGATTTGTGTGCTTATCAAGAGGAAGCTCAATAATGGCGCACCTACAAAACTTTTGATCTCGATCCTGAGCTTTAACAACAAGCTTGGCTTGAAGCTCGAAATATGAATACTCTCAAAGCCCTAAGAAACATGTAAGTATATCTGTGTAAATCGATTTTTTGACAGTTTCAAATGGGCCCAATCCTGTTAAACTCTAACCATCAAAACCATTGCATTTAATTTTAAATAAGCCAGGTGATCACTGGTTTTGCCATGGTTGAGGCCATAAAAACATTATCATTAATACAATAGCAAGGCTAAGAAAAACAGGAGGTGGTGTGAAGTAGAAGGTAGATTGATTTTATATATACTTTGGTACTGCTCAACGCACCTTCTACTCTACTCCACCATCTGTTTCTCTCAGCCTCAATTTTGTGTATGTGCTAATTACTTCATATTAAACTTGGTGTTAAAACAGGTAAATAAAATTTAATCGACTTTTACTAACCATTGTCTAAGGTAGGGGTCGGCAACGCATGCCAAGAGTAGCACGTGGAACGATTTTCAATGGTACGCTGAACGATTTTAATTAAAATAATATAAAACCTTTATTCTTAATTAAAGCCATTGATGTGAGTACTAATTTTAATAACAACTTGTTTTATGTTTCAATCATTCAATTGTTTAGTTTCAAACTTAAATATTCAAGGAACATTTATTTAATTTATTGGATTTAGAAACATGTTATATTTACATTTTACAATATCAACTTAAATTTTTGTTTTAATAGTTGAACTAAATCATTAGTGTGAAAATATTAACAATATGGGTGGGCTTAGGTTGTTTGACCTTCTGAACAACTTTGCAATATTACTTCAGCACAACATTTCTAAAATGTTGCCAACCCCTTGTCTAAGGTGTTAAATTTAACTTGCACTAAGGGACTTAAGAAAATGTAAATATTATTAAGTGATATGGTAAAATTATTGTTACATCCAGAAAAAATGTCACGGACAAAGATTTGAACCCAATGTACATGCCCCAAATCCCTGTCCAGGAAACATGTTTTAAATGGTTTACATACTTATTCAAGTTTTATTTTTATTTTAGGATTCCTTTTGTGTTAAAGGCGATGAAGCTTCAGGTTCTGAAATGTCTGACCTATCAGAACTTGAACAAGCAGAAGTTATCCTAAACACTAAAAGGAAAGGAGATATGAAAAACCTCAAGCGTGTAAATAAAAATGTTAATTCTAAAAAACGCCGTAGGATCATTCTCATGGAAGAAAGTGAAAACGAAGATGACAATAGTGATGTCAGAAACAAGGTTTCATCATGTGATAGGATACCTGACTTAAGACCACATGTTCCATCAAACCCACCACTCACCAAATCATCAAGGGAAGACGTTGGCAGCACCCATGTAACAGAAAAAAATACTTCTCCTATAAGGCACTTATGTTTTGATTCCGTTGCGGAGGAAATAAAACAGCGACTAAAGGGGGCGCATTCATCAGAAGACGATGGAAATGAATGGCTTTCCAAATCATCAAACCTCAGAAAGGGTGTAAATGGTTGGTTTTCCAAGCTATCCAAGACAAATAATAAGTGTATTGATATCAAAAAATCTGAATCGTTATGTAAAAAGGTTTCTTCCTTGTCTACTTTAATATCTCAAGATGCAAATAGGGGAACTGTCAGTAAAGGTAGTGAAAAAAAGCCTGTGATTGATTTCTCTCTAAACAATATTGAGTGGAGTGATGAAGATTTTGATCTAGGTTCTTTGTCGAAGAAATCTGCTCCGAATCGTAATGTAGGTGTGTTATCTAGTGAAGCTACAAACATCCATGATCTACTATCTCCATTTGAATCTACAAAAGTTGCTGGTGTTTCAAACATCACTAAACCTCTTCTTACAAGCCCTCAAAATGATGTGGATTCGCTCACTGCTCAAAAGGTAAATATATCCATAACCATAATTTGTACCAAATTATTTCGTTATTGTAAACGACACTTTCAATTTTTTTTTCTTTTATTCTTTGTGCATGCCATTAGTATACCTAGCCCTTAATTTTATTTCATTTATGATAGGGATGGAACCCTTGAATCATTAAAACAAAGGTGTTTTTTTTATAATTCCTCAAGGGAATTTTTTTTGTATAGCTTTGATATTGATTTTGATGGTTCAGAACCAATGATAATTATAGGATGAACCTAACAACCAAGCCCCAGGCCATTAATTCAACACTTAACTAAATGTACAAATGTTATATTGAATGGATTATAAGACAGAATGTTAACATTTAGTTATAATTTTTTTCTAAGATTTGTGTTAGAGATTTAGGCTTTTAAGGTTAATTAGAGATTCATATTTGAGGTTCGGATTCGTAAAATTATGGATTTAACCCAACTTTAATGGAATTTATAGCCTTTCTTGTATTCTACATCAATTTTAAGATGGTAAATATCCTGCTTCGGTGGCCGCTTGGTTTAACGTGCTACTCTCATGTTGGTCTAGACTGCCGAAGACAGGGAGATCGGGGTTCGAACCCGGTCGAGTGCACTGAGGATGGTTTTCCCTAAATGGTTTTCCACGCAAATGTTGGTACATTACCTCTAAATTAAACCTTCCTAATCCCTAACCCATTAGTATACCTAGCACATATATGAATAACCCAAACAAGTAAGACGCAGTGCTAAAAAAATGAGATGGTAAATAATTAAATCATCATCATCAACTGTTTCCAGCCTGTGGCCAGGTCAGTTTAATAAAATGTCTCTATCTTTCCCTATCCTTCCACTACTCTTCCTCCATTAATTTCTGCCATTCTTTTCCTATCACTTGAACACTTTTTTTTACCTGCTCCTCCCATCTCTTTCTTGGCCTCTCCTGCGGTCTTTTTCCCACATACTTTATTTCCAACATTTTCTTCGGTACCCTCTCTTTTTCCATCCTCATTACACGCCCATACCATCTCAGTCTTGCAACCTCCACTATCTCATGTACTCCCACTCTTTCCCGGATAACTTCATTCCTAATCCTGTTTCTCCTTGTGACAGCTAACATGCTCCTCACAAACTTCATTCCCATGGCCTCCACTTCCCTTGTCTCTCTTACATGCATTGTAATTCATAATTAAATATACATTTTAAAAATAAGAGAGTAAATTGGCAGGGGGGAGTGGGGTTGGGGCAGGCCTGACTTGACATAATGATATTTATTGAGGTTTCACATTTGTTGACATAATGATATTTATTGAGGTTTCACTTTTGGACATTACTACTCACAGCTGCAAAAATGAATTGGTCAACATGTTGTTAGAGCTTTTGTCTACTGAACCAATTTCAATTCCCGGTATGACTGAAAAATTTTATAATTGTTGAAATGTGGGTTTCCCCTTTCACAGTGATGAATTAACGCCCAGGGGCTGGATGCTGTGTATTTTCTATATTTATGTTAGAAGTCTTATGCTGATGTAATCAGTCGGCTCAGAAAGTGCACGTTAAACACCTTAAATAAATAAATGAACTGGCTGCCATCTAAAAAAGGGAGCGAAAACTTCTTAGTGTTAAATGGAAAATTAGTATTATTAGTTATTAATATTATTATTATTAGCACCGCGTCTTACTACCCGTTTGGGTTATACGCACTTACGCTAATGTGTAATGGTAGGGTGATTGTGAGATGAAATGGAGGACCTACAGTTTAACGTGGAATCCGAACCACGGTGGAGGCCTGGCATTCCCCACATTCACAAGATGTCTTGTCAGAGGTGAAGGAAGGGTTTGGTAATCAGATAAATCTTTGCCGGGACCGAGGATTGAACCCCGGCCGCCAGCATAGAAGTCTGACGACACCTTACCCCTAGACCGCCAGGTCACCAATATTATTAGTTGTTTTCTTAACAAATTATGACAGTAAAACCAGGATTTTTAATGGCTCACAATATCCTTACTTTAGAAACATGACTAACCACTCAATTAGCGATTATTATTTTTTTTTTACAATCACTAGCCAGAAACAAAATTGAAATGGTTTTTAAGGCGTGTTGTTTTTGGTTTTTTATTGTGTTTTTTTTCACTTCCTTATTTAGTGCTAAATAATTTTAGGAATTTATTTTTTTGTTTAGTGAATATTTCACTAAACCTTGCTCCTAAATAGTGCCATGGTTCAAGCTCAATCAGGCCTACATGTCAAAGTGTTCTTTTATTTGAGAGGTGACACGCGCACTTCATGTCACAAACCAGGATGTTAACATATTGTCCTTTGAATTGGGCGGATTCAAGATACTAACATTTAAGTGTTTTATTCACGTAAGAAAATGTAATGGGATGAAATCTGTTGGATCGTAAGTTTTTATCATGATCATTATTTGAGGCATTTAATATGCACTTTCTGAACTGATGGATATCATATCAGCACACGACCCACAAACAAACTTAAATCTATAACAGACACAGTACCTAGCCCCCCGGTCGTTTATTCATCATTGTAGAGGGGGAAAATCAAATTTCATTAATTATATTTTTTTCAGTCATGTTGGGAATTGATGCCAAGACCCTTAGCTCACTAGGTAGACATGCTACCAACATAACCAAAGTGTCTTATATTATTATTATTATTATTATTAGCACCACGTCTTACTACCCGTTCGGGCTATACGCACTTACGCTAATGTGTAATGGTAGGGTGACTGTGAGATGAAATGGAGGACCNTGTGTAATGGTAGGGTGATTGTGAGATGAAATGGAGGACCTACAGTTTAACGTGGAATCCGAACCACGGTGGAGGCCTGGCATTCCCCACATTCACAAGATGTCTTGTCAGAGGTGAAGGAAGGGTTTGGTAATCAGATAAATCTGTGCTGGGACCGAGGATTGAACCCCGGCCGCCAGCATAGAAGTCTGACACCTTACCCTTAGACCGCCAGGTCACCAAGTGTTTATAAATTAATATGTTTAAGGTTATTTTATCAGGATAATTATACAACTTTTCAATCAACTGTCCAATATATGATATCTTTATGGTGTTTAACAAAGAAAAGGCAAGTAGGTTCTTAAAAAATAGTTTGTGCAGGAATATGTTTCTAATCAAATTTATTGAAAACGGCTAACGAAACATCTTTAATATAAAAATCCCAAGTTGAATAAACCTTTTTTGTTCCATGGATCCTTGTAAATTAATTATAATTTTTTTATTTTCTTACATATATGTCAATCCAAGTGCTTGGAAAATCTCCTTTTCTGTAACTAGTTATCATATTATTATTATTTTTTACAGGAACTAAAACAACCATCTTTGCCTGTTCGGCCAAAGCGAATGGAATTTGAATGTTGTGTGCTTGTGTCATCTAGTCAAATCACTTGTGCGCAAGAAGTTGTTGTAGGCTTGCGATCCCTGTATGATTTTGAAGTAAAAGTGTTACCCATGAAGGAGGCCGATTACATCGTCAGTTGGCGAGTTGGGGTTGTCAGAAAGACAATGACTGGTTTGTTAATTAAGTGTTTTATTATATTTACTGACTGATTCTATTGTTTAATGTTCACACTTTACTTAATTATTATATAAAAATAATTTGAAAAATTAGAACTAATAAATAGACCGCTATGTTATTTTATATATAGATGTATAAAGACAATTCCTGTTTTTCTTGATTCTGACTTTCGATTTCAATTCCCAAGTTTTAACGTCTATTTTTTAGTACTTTGACTCTCAATTCTTCAAAATTTACAATTTTAACCTTTTTTCACAAATCTAACCTCTCATTAAATGTTATTTATATGTTAGTGTAAAATATTTGAAAAAAAAAAAAGTTTGAATTTTAGAAGCAGACCTTAATACATTCATTATTAATTTTTGTGATATCACTAAAACACAAAGATAATGTTGAGTACATTTTACAACTTGCCGCTATTAATGTTAAAATGCAAGGAAACTAACAATAGTCACGATGAAAGATAATGCCACTCCGAATATTTATTTTTTTGGTTGAATGCCAGAACTTTCATTTCCCTAGATTGAAGAGCTAAAAGTTGTGGTATTTAAAATCATGATAAAAAGTTCAATTCTTAATACTCTAGATCAAGGAATTTAATTTTACATCCTTAATTCTATAAAAAAAAAATTTACATCCATTACTATTCCCATTGGGTTATCCATAAACCACGTTAATGCTTTTTTTTTTAATCTTTATAGCACCCACCCTCCCCCATCTACCCCCATCCCACCCCTCATGGAACACCATGTAGACATTTAGCCTAGCACCCCAACCTGTGTTACGTAACTTTTCTTCTCACCAAGAATTAATGTAATTTTTTTATAGGTAAGCTTTGTGATAATAAAGGAGGGATTAAGATTTAATACTTCTTATTATCCATTTTGAATCCCGATTATAAATTATTTCAGAGAGTATTATTATTATTTATACAGACATAAAGACTTCAAGCTCAAATTCCACAGGTTCATGAGGAAAAACCTCTGCTATATGTATGTCATGGATTCCAGGTTTGCGATTTGAGTAAGATACGGACGGCAATGCTATGTGCTGACTAGGATAGCCCTTTTCAATAGTAACGGTACATGATGATGTTAAAGTGTCCACATCAGATGCTTGACGCTGGGGGAAGACATCTTTCTTAATATTGTGCACTTTTTTTGGTAGTCATATTATCATCATATAGAGAGCTATTTAAACAATTCCAGGCATACCACTTTTCTAAATTATATTTGGATTAATCTACAATTTTACTTTACTCAACTTATCGATACCTAGACTCATGTTTCGTTCTAATATTGATCCTGGATCCTGGCCTCAGTCTCGTAAAAGACTAGATGGCCAATGAAGCAAAGATTGAGGTTCGAATACCTGTTGGGTGTACCCAGAGTGGGTTTTCCTCAATGGTTTTATATTCTTTCTCCACGTTAAATAGGGTAGTTACCTCTAAAATTCAGGGTTCAAATCCTGGTTGGTTGTACTGAGGGGGATTTTTTCCTAAATAGTTTCCCATTCTACCGTCCTTCAAATGTGAGTGCACTTCCTCTCTATTCAAGCTTTCTAATAATTGACATTTTAAGGTGTTACGTACATACGCATGTGGGCATAGTCCAAACAGGTTGTAAGACCAGGAGGGGAAGTGACTAGATTTACATTAAAGTAAAAACACATTTATTCTTTTAGTGGGTTGATTATATATTAAGTCAGTCCCATACTATTCACAAATGTGGACGAAAGTTGCGGTTTCAGATGACAGTTCGATAAGTGTAGGAGGTACACGAATGATGAATATTCAGGATTCAAGGGGTTTCGCTCTAGGGGGTGTTTCGGGGCACAAATAAAAGGAAGTGAATGCTTGGCAATATTTGGTATAAACATAAGTGAGAAGCGTTTGAGGTCCACAAAAAAGTGAATATTTGTTTGGTTTCACGAGTGGAATGTGGATGAAAACTCGGCCAAAACATTCTTCCACGTTTGCAAAATGGTATGAGACCCGACTTTAAACCCGGTATGTTCTCACAGCCGGTCACTAACTCATTGTTTTTTTTGTACTTGTGGTTGAAGAATTCCTACAAGTTCCGCTTAAACAACACAACCAGCAAATCTTGCAACTTCTCAGGCTACAGTTTCAATGCCCTGTATTGATTATTGAAAACGATGCCAAGCACCCTCTACCGACATCAAACAATAGGACTATTTGGACTCCTCAGGGTGCCTTTGATATTGCGGCGCTCTCTATGGCTACACACATTCGTTCACTCTTCTCGGAGAGTAAAGGTTAGTTACATCCATTATTGTTTCCGGCCTGTGGTCACATTTTATTCAAGCCATTTATTTTCCACTGCCAGCTTGCTAGGCCTGTCGTAGCTTCAAATACCTTATAATCTATCTTAAGATTAATTAGGACAGCACAGCATCCAGTCTCCAGCTGTCAATTTATCAATCTGAAAGGGTAAACCCTTATATTTATCAATGATAAATTTTTGGTCATGCCGGGAATCGAACCCGTGACCCTTAGCTCAGTAGGCAGACACTCTCCCAACTGAGCCAAGGTGTCGGACAAAGAGTAAAGGTATTGCTTGTTAAAATCGACTAACATGTACATTGGTGAATACAATTATGTTCCTATAATTTTGACAAGTGGCGTTGTGGTTTCTCTATCATGTTTCATTTATTTTAGAAATATATTGTGCATTGATTGAATTTGTCATTAAAATTCAATATGGAGGTGTGAATTCCACTTTTAAATTAAAAGAAAACTTGAATCGAATATATATGAAATATTCTCAAATCCGAATAAAACTTTGAATATTTTTTTGTTAGTTGCTTTGCGCTTAATAAAATAGTATATTATGGTTATTTATAAAACTGAATGCACTAAAAGAACTTTATTGCACAATTATTTGTAATATTTTATTCTAATCTTATAAATATAAGTAAATATCATGACTTGCTATTCATTTATATCAGATTTTCATATGAATATTAATTTTTACTTATAATGCAATAATTGATTATAAATTGAGTATTTTTTTATTGGCGAAGCATTATATTGTCAAATCTTAAAATTTTATTGAAGTGAAGTCAAAGCTGATAACGTTTTTTGAAGCCAAAAAGTTTTGAACTTTTGCACACCCTTGAAGATCAGAGGTTTGTGCTGTAGCCAAAGGTGTATTAAGGGGAAAGTAAGGAGGGTGAGGAAAGTGGGGAAGGTGGTCTGCTAGAAAATGTTACTATATATTTATCCAAAAACAGTTTCTCTACACATATATAGACCCCACACAGTGGAAAACAAAAGATTCCAGGGGGATTCTGGAATCCCTTAATCCCTCCTTTTTCTATGTCCTTGGTTGTAGTATCTGTTAAGTTGTGATTTTACTATTTATAGACATTCAACACTGTTCTTCAGAAGTTTCTTAAAGTATATATTATACTTTGGAAGAAAAAAACACATTATTTTGTTCAGATATACAATTTCACAATATTGTTAAAGCCTTTTATTTTTACTGTCAAATCACCCTTAAATGAATTTTTCTTTGAAACACAGTCATAGTATGAAATGTATTATGAAACATACTCATCAGATATCCATTTTGAACAAAATTTGCTAAAATTTTTATATTTTTGAAAATTTCTCATCTGTAAACTACCCTTATTTTGAAGCTAGAATTAACTTTAAAATGAATATAAAATCTTTATAACACACTTACACCATCATACAAACTGAAATACCAGCAATAAAATTGTGCCCAAAGCTTTTCTCAGGCTTAGCTTCTGACCTGATCATGCCAAAAAAACAGAACAATCACCGAACATAATGAACATGTACAGTATTGAAAACCATTTGTAATGGTACTGTTTTGAACCCCTCTCGTTTATTTAAAAAGTCATGGATGAAGTGTATATTTCTTTAAAGAACAGTAAGTAAATTTTTCTTTAATACTTCATCTATGGATGATCAGGTGTTTTCAGAAGTAATTTCAATATAATATGTTTTAAAACTTTCTTTCTTTTAAAAAAAAACCCCCTCCTTCTATCTGCAAAAATCAGGTGATGAGCTGGCTGCCTTTACCCAATAGAAAGCTAGCATTCACAACATCAGGTTGCCAGGAGTTCTCCTATTAGTTTGTTTTAACACTAAAGACAAGGGCTCCAAGAAGCAAGGGGTAGGTCATATATAAGCAGCTTGTGCATATATTAATCAAGAGAAAATCTCAGTTTGTAACAGCACTACCTCCGGCTCTCCGCGTCAGTTCGTAAGCAAACAAAAAATCGTATTATTTTAATATTACAACACTGAAAGTGCAATTAACAAAATAAATCATGCACAGCATTAATTTTATACTAATTTCAACAAATAACCAATAAGTAATCCCACAATAAGAAATACATATAATCAGTTTATAGCCGTGTGATACCAAGTATGCGGTAAGGCATGCACGCATCGTTATCATCATAAAAAACCGGTATCGTTATACACTATATCAGTGGAATGCTGAAAACTGTTGCCCTACTGTATATTTAAACAATGACAACTTATGGGCTTCATAATAATTTAAGAAAGATTTTGTTCTAATAGTTTTATGTTCTACTGTTTGAGATTGTTAAATGTTCCAGCTGATACGGCTCGCCTGTTGGCTAGCCTGGCTGAGCGAGAGTGGAATGCAGGTCACGCTATCACACTTCTAAACCAGATAGGAATGCGGGTTATTGACAACAAGGTAGAGGTACATTTTTTCTTAACCTACATCTTTCCCCCCCACCTATATACTTTCCTTTTCCCCCACATCCTTTGCTCTATATTCCTACAGCCTCCCTAATATAAACTTACCCATTTACCCTATACCCCCTCCACACTCTTGCCCCTCTCACTATTGCTCTTACCCTACTTTCTCACTCTCTTAATATTATTTCTAAAGTTTTTTTTATTTTATCGTTAATTTAATGCTAAAAAATAATTAATACAAGTTAGTTAACCTCATATAAACAGTTGGGGCACCCACATATAATAACAACATAAACACAGAATCAACATTATCTCATCCGCTTCATTGGTCATGTGGTCTAAGGCGTCATGCTTGAAATAGACCAAATTGTCGATGATGAGGAGATCAGGGTTTGAATCTTAGTCAAGTGTTAAGAGGGTGGTTTTTCTTTATAGGTTTCCCCACTCTCCCTTCACACAAGTGTCATTAAATTCTGCCTTCCTCGTCCTTTAAGTGTAAATATGCATATAGCCAAATCGGTAGTAAGACATGACCTGCAGAAGGAAAAGAGATCCCTCTTTAACTACGATAACATAATCTTTTAAACCAACGATTATGAGCACCACACTCTAAGTAAGTAAACGCTGAATCACTCGTACTTCCCAACTGCTCTCGCAACACTTGAAAACTAAGGGCTATATACATAGTCAAGATTTCGAGGGCAGTCAATCCCACTTCAACCTGAATAGCTTGTTATTTGTCTACCGGGAGATTGGTTGACTTTCGAGACGAGACTTCAATCTCACTGTGACTTGAACCTTTATGAAGGAGCTGTATATATTTTAAGAAATATGATTTGAAGAATTCCACCAAACTATTGATTAACTATCATTGATATGTTGCAGGAGAATCGACCTTTATTTTTTTCAATAATTTTAATATAACACCATGAAAATTACATGAAATCAAATGTATGTTTGTTTCTTGCAGCAATTAGTATACTCCAATCTGCCTGGTGTTAATTCTGCACTCTCGCTAAAAATATACAAGATGTACCCCAAAATCTCCGATTTCATCCTCAGGTAAATCACTTTGTAACTGGAGATTTGTATTTTTACAGTTTGGGCATTTTCTTCGCACATTTCAATTATTTACTTCAAATTAAATTACTAGATGTAGAAACTTAAATTAAACTTATTTATTAAAGAAATATTTTATTTATATTGGCACAGTATGTTTTGTTTTTATAAAAACTTTTAAAATATCGACCTTAAATTATGATCCCTTTGACCCTACTTTATATACATGGAAAAAGGATATAAACACAGTGGCCAACACATACCTGCTTCAATGGCTGCATAGTTTAAGGCGTCACTCTTGCAATAGACTAGACTGCCGATTACAGGTAGATAGAGGTTCGAATCCTGGTCGGGTGTGTTGAGGGTGGTTTGTCCAAAATAGGTTTCCATTCTCCCTCCATGCAAATTTGGATACACTTCCTCTAAATTCAACCTACCTCATCCCTAACTCATTAACGTGATTAGTACTTACGCGTACAAACTGAACAGAGAGTAAGACGCTGTACTAAAAAAAAAGCCAACATAAAACAGCTACACTGTAAATGTGCATGCCTTGTCATTCTATTTTGATTATTTTAATTATTCCTGACAGTTTGGGTAATTTACGTTCGACAGTAATTTACTCATATTATTTTCATAACTTGTATGATTTTGTGTTAATAATTACAGTGTTCGCACCATAAAGGATATCCAAAACGTAACACAAATGGATAAATCCACAGCTCGGCGACTGTATGAGGCGTTGCATGGAAGACCCCGTCTTCCATAATATAAACTTAAATGATAAAGTATGGTATTCAACTTTTTACATTGATATAACTTTCTGTGATAACACTTTCCTTAGGTCACTGTGATAGGTTTAAGTGACAATTGCATTTAATTTTACAGTCTATGAACAATAGGTATATAGTATTTATTGATGTTACATAAAATAAATTATTGGTTAGATTCATATGCCCCCGTCTTAAACCCATGTTTAAAATATAAAATTTGTGAAATATTTTATAAATCATCGTTGACTCTTTCCAGCCCGTGGCTGGGTCAGTTTAGTAAAATTCCTCTATCCAGCATTCTTCCTCCTTCAATTTTCTCCATTCTTCTCCTCTCATTTGCACACTTTTTGTTATCTGTTCCGCTCATCTCGTTTTTGGAACACCCAACATTTCCATCGTTCTTTTTGGTGTTCTTTCTTTTTCCATCCTCATTACATACCCATACCCATCTCATTCATGCTTCCTCTACTATCTCGTGTACTCCCACTCTTTCCTAGATAACCTCATTCCTAATGTTGTTTTTCCTTGTAACAGCTAACATACTCCTCACAAACTTCATTCCCATGGCCTCCACTTTCCTAGTCTCTCTCACATTCACTGTCCTTGTTTCTGCTGCGTATGTGACAATGGGTACAAGTTGCGCCCTGTACAACACTTCCTTACACATCAAGGACACTTCTCCTCTCCATAGCAGGTCTCTTACACATCTATAGAACAACTCTCCCTGCTGTCCTCTTCTCATTTGATCCTATCTACTTCCACCTTTCACCTCAATCATGCTTCTAAGATATTTTACGTTCTGCACTTTTCTCAGCTCTACTCCATCCAACTTTATAGTTTAACTAGGCATTATCCTCTTCCTTGTCACTACCATCACTTCATCATCTGCCGTGCTAAATTTCCCTCCACACTCTTTGTCTTCCTTAATTTATAGATATAGTAGTTTGTATCTATTTATTCTAATAACCATTAAATGGATATATTGAATGATGTTGCATCTCGACCATTTATATGTAAAGAATACAGTTCCAGCATAATACAAAATAGAGTTCTGAAGGAACTTGACTTTTTTTTCCAGTGAAAAAGTTTAGCCTGCCGATATAATAAGAGTTCAGTTTTCAGAAGTACAAATTTAGGAGGAAAATACTAACTATATTCAGGCCAATACTTTAGATTGGTTTATTATAGGCCTAGCATAATATTAGGTAATGAATAAATATCTCACTTTTATCATTTCCTTTGAGCAATGGTATGGTCACTATCATCATCATCATCATCATCATGTTATGCATGATAAGTGAGCCGAAACAAAGGTATATTCATTCTTAAACCAAAATGTGCAAACTCCATTTTTTCTATTTGAATTCGAATCAAATATCTGAAATACTATCAGAGTGAATCAAAATATGAATATTTTCTGTTTTTGTCATATGCTTGAAAGAATATGATATTGTGCTTATTTATACTTTTTTACTAAAATAATTTGAAAAATGTCTTATCACAGAATTATTTGTAATATTTCATTCTAATTTAATAACATGATTTATTTTTTTAATGTGATTGTTGATTTGTAAAGTATATAACAGCTCAGCAGTAATTGAACATAAATTGAGTACTGTATTGGCCCGAATATAGTAGGATCTTGCACATTATGACCCTAATATTTTGAAAGTGTTATACATGAAAAGTAAAAGGGCTCTAATATACCTTGAGGTAAAAACTTGACAAATTTGTAATTAGTACATATGTGTATAACCTAAACAGGTAGTAAGACGCGTCACTGTTAAATAAATCATACATAACTTCTTGCCAATGGCAGGATCTGTCCTGAACATAATCTTCTCCATTTATTTTTTTTTTTTTTCCTCCACACCATCCCAATCCACTCCTTTCCTCTCCAACTCCCTTTATCCACCTGTCCTCTTGGCCTCCATATCAAGCATCCTCCTTGGTATCCTCCACGCTCTTCACAGGTCCATACCACCTCAATCTCGCCTTATTTATACTATTCTGCAGGGGTTCCTCTTTTACTTTCTCTCTGTTTTGACCATGAACTTATTATTTTTAGCATGCACGCTGTTTACTGCCGGTCAGTACAGCTAGTGTATGTTACAAAATAGAATAGACCTTTGTAGGAGGACTCCAACAGGTTTTTTTTTTTTTTTTTT